>CAJNJA010045463.1:0-26473 GCA_905231915.1 Symbiodinium necroappetens | reverse complement strand
TCCGCAGGCTCCGCAGGCTCCGCAGGCTCCGCGCCTGCGCCTGGTCCCGGGCGTTCGCCGCCAGCTCCGCGGCCGAGTCCACCCTAAGGTGGTTTTGCGCTCCGCTCTCCGCTCTCCGCTCGGCAGAGCCGCACGGACCTTCGGAAAATCTCCTGCTTCTCGACGCCCACCGTCTGACAGATGTGGCCTACAGGGTCCTGTGGCTTGTCACAGAGAACGCCGCAACGGCAAAATCTCTCCGAAAATTAACATACCAGACGTACCAGCAAGAGCGTATCAGTCACCTCTCGGTGACAGAAACGTATGAGAAAGATCCGCCATCGCTTCGGACATCGCGCAACGCTTCCGGTCCGGCGGCATCATCGGCTCCAGGGCATCCCGCACCTGAGCTGCGCGGGCTTGGGCCGGCCCGGAGCCCCCCCCCCTTTGCGGCCGGCAAGGCTGAGCCTGCGGCCGTCTTGCTGTGCCTCTCCACGTGGTGTTGCAAGAACCGCTGGTACGCCGCCTTTGCTGCGGAATCGGCAAGGAAGTGTTTCGGCAGTTCAGGCGCGCTCCTCTTGGGTCCCAAGGGGCTGCATAGATGTCGTAGAGCAGCTCCCCGGTTCCATGGATCAGGCCGGTCGTCACAATGGGCTTCTTCACCTGCCAAGGGCCCAGGGTTGGGACACGGCAGCTTGCAAAATGACTGGCCCTGGATGTTCTTACTCCATCCTGCTGTCGAGTGCTCGTCCCTGTGGTAAGCTCGCTCCACAGCGACCGGCACAGCAACCGAAAGCTCGAGGCTCTTGTCGGCTCGACTCGAAAAAGCGCAGGCCTCCTGGCTGCACGCGCCCACCACCAGTGCAGCTAGCAGCAGGCGCATGCTGCCTCGGAAGTCTCGACATGCGAGGTCGCCACATATCTGCTGCCCTGCCTCACGGCCCCTTCTCGCCGCTTCCAGAGCCCGCGGGCACTTGGGAACCCCACCCCAGAGCCCTCTCTGGACGGCTGCGGCAACCGCAAGCACTCAAAAGCACCGAAAAACGCCTGCAGAGGCAGAGAGGGCGCACTTCAGGGTTCCCTTGTACTCCATCCCCCACTTCAGCTTCGTGAGCACCTGGGGCTCAAGGAGGGATTTTGCGTCCCCTTAAGGCTCCCCCGCAGGCCCGGCCAGCTTGCCGGTGAGATCGTTAAGGAAGGGCTTCGGGTTCACCGGCACGGTTGCCATGGCTGAGAGCTACAAGTGAAGTGCGGCCTGCTGCAAAACCCAAGTCAGTCTAAATACAGCAACAGCATCTGCGTTCTCCCTCTTCCTGCGAGCCAGAAGACGCGGCGTAAGGTCTCCACGTCAGCTGGGTCGAAAGATCCGCCATGCCTCTCTTTCGGGCCCCCGGCTTTGGAGGTTGACAAACCGCGACATCAGCTCTTGCGACACCCCTGGGCGAGGGCTTTGCGGCTGCCCAACAGGAAAAAAGAGGCCAAGGTTTCCGCCGAGCCGCCCTCTCCTCGGAGCAGGCCCACGTCTTCCAGCGACAGGCCTTGCACCGCTTCACTGGAACTGCACTGGACCCGCCCAGTGGCCCAGGCAACCCCCCGGGCTCCTGCGAGGAGTCGGCTCGTGGTGGGCCCCCCTGCAGCCAGCTCCGCACGCAGCCTCCCCGACAGGAGGGAGAAGCACGAGCAGCGAGACGCGCAGAACTGGCAACGTCTTCTTGAGAGAAGAGGCGAATCAGCGCCCAAGCGGAACACGCCAAGAACTCAGCACCCGAGGGCCTGTCGAAGCCCTCTGCGGCCGCCGTGATTCGAGCCGCTGCCGATCCCAGCCGATGTTCCTGGCAAGGTCATGAGAGGGCTGAAGAGGGCTGAAGGGACGTGTTTTAAAGCGCATCTCTGGAAAAGAAACTGCGGGGAAGCTTGGTGCCGGCACGGTCTCGGCGGGCAACCAGGCCCAGGCCGTCGAGGCCTCGAGGAGTAGTGCGACGACCTCACAAAGGAAGAGAAAGAGAGATAAAGAAGAGCAAGAGAAGAGGAGAAGACCAGCAGAGCAGAAGAAGCAGCAAAGGGCAAAAGAAGAAAGGCTCCGCGAGAAAGTCTCCGAGCGCGGCTCCCATGCGCTCAGCTGGTGTACTCGGACCCTCATCTGCTGGGCTCTCTGTCTATGCGAGGCGCGCGAGGTCGCATGGTAGCGCAAGCCTCGCTCTGGAGCTTTTGGAGGTTTTGGAGGTGTAAAGGGGTAACGTCTGCTTCGTCGTGCACATCCGCAAATCCGACAGCTTAGGCGTTCAAGGAGCCAGAAGGCCACGCGGAGCGCCCAAGTGAAGCTCCAAGCTGGTTCGACAAGCCTCACTCTGTGAAACGCGGAGCCCCGCATAGTTTCCGCCGATTCTGCTCCCACATTGGAGAGGTCTCTATCTAGGCCTGCAGTGAGGTCAAGCGCCGGGGAGACTTCGCTCCAAAGCGATGGCCAGTGGCGCACAAAATAAACAAATGAAAAATAGTTCGACTTCGTCGAGGGGAGGTCTGGATGCCAGTCTCATCTAGATGGGGGGCTTTCATATCTCTCGGTCCTCTAGCATCCACACCGCACCTAAACACTAGAACCATGCCGACGTGGTCTGTGCTGTGGTGAAAACTGCTTCGATAAGCTCGGATGTGTCAGCTACATTCAGCTAGATGCTCTCGACACCACTCAGTTTCCGTTTCAGGATGATCGAGAACATGCTTCCAAAAACACACAAGACTGTCCGACAAGGTGTTGAGATGTGCATTTCGCGCGTGTCAGGGTCATTGCGCTGACGTTGGCATGTCTGTTCCGGCATGGGGCGCCGCAGAACCAACAGCTGCTCTCGTCAGACCTTGGCTGCGTGCAAGCCGAGAAGCCTACTCTGCGTGTGCCAGGTCCTAAGAAGGGAGTCCGAGGTGCCAGTGTGGGCGACACCGCATATCGCGTGCGGAGCTACTGTCTCGAGGAGAGAGCTGCAGAAGCGCCGGCAGGGTAAGACACGGCCACAGAGCCGGCCTGCGGGAATCTGTGCTCACAGCGGCTACTCGCTTCCCGGCCGCAGCCCCCGCCTGCACGGCCCTGTCCCACTCCTCTCTTTGCAGGATGCCGTCGTGGTTCGCGTCCAGCCGATCGAAGAAGTCCTGAGCGGAGACACATCGAGACGCCTTGAGAGGCGGTATGTCAGCATAGCTCTTGGGACCCTGCAGGGGAAACCATGGCCTCAAAGAGGACGATGTACGCACTGTCTCACGAATAGCCCCCCCGCTCCACGGCCTGTGCCGCTCCTGCCGTTGCCACGTGGGTCGCCGGCTGTCCTGTTGGGTAGACGCCTGCGAAGCATCCAGAGGCTGCAAGGAGGGGGTTCTGACTCTGATCGGCTTCGCCTTGGCGTCGAGAAACCACAAGAAAGAAAATTGTTCAAGAAAGCTTGGAAATCATCTTACAAGCGCGGGCAGAGAAACGGCAGAGCGAGCTGAAGGCCTGCCTTGGGAAGTTCCGGCCACATACGGAACGTACTGATACCTTGCACCAAACGTCTCTGAAGCTGAGCTCACGCTACCAAGAACTGTGGCTCCGGCACTGCTGGAGGTGCCACCTGGTAGGATGCCTCAAAGCAACACTTGCTGTCCCCAAACCGCCGGTGACGATGGCAGCAACCGAGGCCCCCTCTGCCATGGGCATCGAGGCCAAAGAGGCACCCGCGACGGGGACGGGCCCAGCCATGGCCATGGCCATGCCGGGCCTGGGAACCAGCGGAGCCTGAGCCAAGGCCATGTTTTAGTTGCGGAGAGTCTCGGACTGAGCTAAGGCAGCTAAGGCAGCTAAGGCAGCTAAGAGCCTAAGCTTCGGGTTGTTACAGGTGAATTCACCGGGGTGGACCAGCTGGGAGCTGGCACCTTGCTCTTCCCTGCAATGATCCCCCGATTCAAAGTTGAATGCCAACAGAACGCAAAGTAAGAATTAATCTAAGCATACCCCATGAATCTTGGACACCAAACTTAAGAGGCAGGAGAGGCGACCCGCAGCGGGGGGGCGGGCCCTCTGCGCCGCGCCTGCAGCTCCAGGTCTCCCGCACTCTGAGGGCTCAAACCCTCGGGCTCCGAGACCTCCACGGGCCGCGCAAACATGCCGCAACGCAACGTTGCAACGAAGCGGCATAAGAGTTGGAGAGAGAAAGAAAGAGGGAGAGAGGGAGAGAGAGAGAGAGAGAGAGAGAGAGAGAGAGAGCTGCAGCTGTGTTCTCGGGTCCATTTTAATGTGGGGGTTCTCTTGGGGCGTTCGCTCTCTTCTTCCCTCCTTCCCACCTGGGCATCGCGAGAAACCTTCAGGGTGCCGGCACGACTCTCGTGGTTCTTGGAGAGCTCCCAACCTGCCGCAGAAACGGTGACAGGTTGCTGCAATGCACCGGCCCGCTTTGTACCTGCAATGCCACTCACGCAGATGGCGACGAGGGTGAAGGCAATCTCGGCATCCCGACAAAAACTTCCTCTATAGAACTCACAAAACGCACCCAGATGGAGGCTCGTCGGCTCCCGCTTGGCTCCGGACCAAGATCCAGGCCCAGAGAGGGAAGCCGTCGCTGGGAGCAGGAGTCTGCAGGCACAACACAGCCCTCATGGACGCTTTTAGGCAGGCGCTCTGCACAGTTTCTGCGCAGCTGCGCACAGCAAAACGTGTGATGGACTGCGGTCTGTGCAGCGCTGTCCTCCTTGACTGTCTCATCCGTCACCGCAACTTCGCTCGTGTCGTCCCCACCTTCCTCCGAAACAGGCCAAGGCCACAGAAGGGATAGCTGGGATTCATGACGCACGTAGCAAAGTGCTGCTCCGCTCATCAAGGCCCCGCCTTGGCCTTTACTCTTGGTACTGCTGGGAGCACAGACGCAGGCGTATAGGGCACCTGCCGGTACGTGCGGTGGCGTGGTGTCCAATTTGCGGATCAGGTTCGCTCTGTGGCGCAGGCCGTGGGCACAATGCACTCGTAATGTGGGGTGTAGAAGGTGTACACCTTCGAACAAGACGCCCGCACCCAAAGCGCGCATATCAGCACTTCGCTGTAGTTGGTGCCTTTGTGCATTCATCAGGGACGACGGAGTCACCGGTCTTGCGGCAGCCTGAATCAACACTCGGCCCACGATGCATGTGCAGGTACCAGCAAAAAAGTAAGCGGCCGGCAAGCGTTGCCCTGTCCGCAGAAAGAGTCACAGTAGCCAGGCTTCTTGCCACACTCCTCCCAGCAGTCCTCTGCGCCGGGTCAAGCCGCTCCATGAATCTATCCATCAGTCTCTCATTCCGTCTCTCCTTGAACTGGTTAATCAAACGCCCACGGGTCACCTTAGTACGGTGGACCACGGCATCCGACGCCGGCGAGCGCGCCGTCGAGGCCCTGGGCTCCCTACGAATTTGCCGCCCTCGGCATCCATGGCGGCCCTGAGCGCAGAGAAAAACACCCCCTTTTTTTGTTTACTGCATCTCCCGAAGTCTCAAAGCCGAGAGGCTTCACGGCCTGCTCCGCCGAAATCTTGGCCTCTCCAGGACTGCAAGGGACACCTCTACACGCCTCGAAGGCGCCTTGCCCGGACCCCTTTTGCCTCATTGATAGCTTGCCCTCCATCTTTATGGAAGACATACGTGGCGACCTGAGGGCACACGGGCCACGGGAGCCCCTTCAGGGGAGCAGCAGCAGCTGGCCTTCGTCGCCATGTCCTTGGCGTGGTCCTGCGAGTCCTCGTGTCCCACCGCCTTTTCAGGGCAGGGGCGGCCCCAACAAAGGAGCCCACGTGGCGGAGCCGGAGGCCGAGGCGGCCGAGGCGGCCGAGGCCAGGACGTAGGCGCCCGTGGTGGCTGCTGCCGCAATCGCCTTCTTTGTTGAAAAGGGCCCTAAAAAGGCGGAGGAAGACGCCCGCGCCCCCGCCTCGGACTTCACGTCGGCCTTCCGCTCCTTCTCCTCCTCTGCCACGTGAAGCCCCACCTGCTCTCTGCGCACGTTTCCCATCGTGGCCCCTTGACTGCTCCTCCGAGCCTTGATCGACGGAGGGATCGGAGAGGGCAAGATGGCCTGGGTTGCAGCAGCGCAGAACCTGTGCTGAAGCATGCTGAAGCAGTGGCCTCTTCCTCTTCTGGCGCCCCCGTTGTCCCAAGCACGATCGGAGGCAGAGTAGCAACATCCGACGCCACAGGCAGCGTGACATTGGCCGTAGTGGCAGGAGGTGCCGTAGCCGGTGCCGAGGTAGTTGCAAGAGGGACTGTGCTTAGGGCACCGCCGGGCTTCAGAATTGCAGATGTGGACTCTGGCACAGCCGTGGTGGCCAAAGTCACTGGAACGGTCGTGGGAGTGGTGGCAAGTGTCGTGGCTGGCATGGTGGGCGTGGTTGTTGGTGTAGTCGTGGGCGTGGTAGCTGTGGTGAGGGGAGCCAAAGTTACAAGTTCTGCTGTGGTGAGATCTACAGCCGGTGCAGTGCTCGTCGCTACCGGGGGCACAGTCGGAGGGAGAATTTTCGATGCATCCTCTTCGGACACCACGCCGGCAGAGCCCGCATGGCCAGATGGAACCATGACAGTGCCATCTGCATTGCCAGCCGCAGGGCTTGATTTGCTTGAACTGCCAGACGCGGTGCTTGCAGCACCGGCCGCGGTGATTGAACCACCGGCCACCACCACGCCACCAGCGCCCGCATGGCCTGCTGGCACGATGACCGTGGCAGGGGAGCCAGCTGCGCTGGAGCCGGAGCCAGCCGCCGCCACTGCCTTGGCCACCGCCTCTCCAACATCCTTCAAGTCCTCGGCGGAATGATCCAAGGCTTCCAGGAATGTAGGCTTTTGCTTCATCTCGGCGCCGTGCAGAGGGCTGGTGGACTGGAACCACACACTCGTGGTGATCCGTGACGAAGGTCGTGATCTTGGAGACAGGTTGAGGAGACGTAACAGCAAACCCCTTTGCCATCAACTGAGGCGACTGCATCCTCGCATTCTTTTGCTGTTTCTTCGATGCCGCCCCTGGCCAAAAGTGTGACTTGTGTTTTTGGACTCAATTTTAGGCCTGGGCCATCGGCCCTTGGACGTGCAAGAGATGTGACTTTTCGCTGCGTGCACACACAGAGGACAACAACACTCATTCCAACGTGCCCCTGGTTGGCGGACATTGGCGTCCTGAACCCATGCCGGCCGTCATGGGGCGTGAACATTCCCCGTACAAGGCGGCGAGGGTGGGTTTGACAAAGTTTGACATGGAGCAGCTGAAGCGAAAAGAACCTGTGGCCGCACGTCGCTCATGCGCTTCTGCTACAATACATGTATTACAAGACATACTCACCCAAAGAACGGTGGTACCGATCGCCCTGTCGCATGGCGGCTGATCAGTGCGAACGATTATACAAATTCCGGGCACCCACCAAGACTGCCGGGGACGATTTGTGCTCAGCGTTCAACATCTCGCCGTGGAGCCTGCAGCCTCCTGCTTCATCTTCTTAGTCCAAGCATGAATCTGCGAAAAACTGAGTCATCAGCATGCGCACCTTGAGAATCAGCTGGAAACGATGCTCGTCCAGGAAAGCCGAGCCACCGTCCGCTAGAGCGTGGTTCTGTTATACACCGTGCGGTGAAGTTGCGCGTCAAAGCAAGGGTATGGTAGAAAAGATTACAAACCTAATACGCAGATTGGCCAACCACAAGGACAGATTCCTCCAGCAAGAAGCCCCGCTGGGCAACCAAATCCAAAACAGCTGCTACCAGAGGGGGCCGAGGGCTTCACCAAATTCAAAAAGCAGTGCATCATCCAACCACTGAGCCCGATTTAACTCTGACCCGAACCCAACCTAAGCTACTCTGATCCTAACCTATCCTAATCTAACACCACCTGACCAAACACAAGCAAACGAAACCCCTACAACCCCAACCTGACCAGACCGAAAACTTGACCCCGACCTGACACTAACCTGACCTAACCCAGCATAAAGACGAAACTCCTCTCATTTAGGAGAGCGCACGCAGACCCCACACCGCCAACCTAACCCTGGCATAAGCTACACCCGCGCCTGACCCACCCTCGCATCACCCGACCAAACCTAAACCCGACCCAACCCAACCCAAAATGCCCGAACCTGACCTAATCCCGATCGTAACACGACCTAACCCAACCAACCCCAACACCCTAGACCGCTAACACAGCCGGAACCAAAAAGCAACACATGACTTAACCTAATCCCCCAAGCCGGCCTAAGACAACCGAATGGTGTGTTGGGGTTGGTTGGGTTGGGTTGGGTTGGGTTACGATCGGGATTAGGTCAGGTTCGGGAGGTCCGTGTGAGGCTGCGGTGAGGTTTCCTGGGTGCCAACCCCCTCCCCACCCGGGAGACTCCACCGCTGGGCAATCGGCGGTTTTGGTTCTTCAAGAATGCGTTTGGTTGCGCAAGCTTGGTTGGTTGATCAATCGGTTCTGATCCCAAAGGTTATGAATCAGCTACTTCAGATACCTCCAGGCGCTGCATCGACGCGTCATGACGTGTCAGCATTCTTGCCTTTTGCACTTCACGTTCAGGAAAGCTTGCTTCAGACTCGAAAGACTGCAATGCTGCCACAACCAGACCTGTCCTTCTCTATGCGACGACTTGCCTTAAGCAGCAACAAACTCAAAAGAGTCAGGGAGGCTGTATCAAGATTCAGAAACGACCAACATCATGATACTCAAAGGCCTTCGAAATACGTGCTGCAGCCGGGTAAGTGAGACTCCGGTCGACCATGGGGTGTTCGAGGCAAGGCACTCCGCTGCAAAGTTTTTCATAAGCACGCTCTTTTCTTCTGCAGATCTACACGGTGCTGTTCAAGCTCATGGGTTGTCATGTTCAGGTCTGACAATGTCTCATTCATACGCCCACTCATGATACAAGAAAAACCTCACAGAGTCCTGCGTGCATGCGAGCACCCAACGGTCAAACTGGATTATGACTATCTGCATAGTTTAGTTTCATGCACGGTGCATGCATAACTCCATATCAGAGGCTTTGCATGTAGAAATCATGAGCATTCGTTTTATCTCCACGTCTCCGTCTGCCACCATTTATGCACAGTCATTCAATAGCCGGCACAGTGGCAGTTTAACCAAGTCGGTGTTATCGGTGTCACGTGATGTCTTGCCAACGTTGCTGCAGTCGATTGTGTCTGCCTGGACAGAATCGACTGAAATCAGGTGTGCAGTTCCATTCGTCGCGGAAGTCCTGCGTTAAAGTGAGTTATTGCAAGCGCACACAGTGCAGGCGCTTAATGCCGCAATGCCCCACTCACGGTAATTGGACCGCCACGAACTTCGGCGAACGTGCGTCCGGGCTGGTCATTCCATGCAGGGGGTGCGCCCTCCATATCATTTCTCCAACACCAGAAGCAAGAGTTCCAAACCAACAGAATGCCGGCGAACTGGGCCACAGCTGTCCCTCAAAAGACTGGCCTCTTGCAGCAGGCGTTGCCAATCCCACAGTAGGCGCAGAGGCCGTTCCTTCAGTGGCCGGAACCCACGCAGGCGACTTATGCAACTCTGCCACACTCCCTTGCACAGTGCCTCTGGGAGCAGGCATACCAGCAATCCTTTCCTGAGGTGCCAATACCCCAAAATGCCAAAAAGGATGTCCTCTTAGGTTGTCCTCTGAGGCTCGAGCCGGTATGTTGCAGCGGCTGGGGCTTCAGATCCACACCATGCGAAGGACCGGTGACGGCCGAGTCTGCCTGACGCTCCGAGTCGCTCTGCTCCGAATTACGACCACCAGATCTCGTCTTGGCGTCTCGCAGTGCTCCTTGCAGCCTCACCTGCTGCCGTTGCCTGCCATATGAACACGGTTGACAGCTCACACTTGCCCAAGTAAGCTGGGATCCCACCTGGACCACCGTGGCTTTCGCGGTCTCAGCAGCCTCGTAGGCGCACTTCCTGCAGAGGTTGGGTTGGTTGGAGTTGGGATTTGGGGCTCTCGCTAAGAGGGCGCAGCGTCCTGGCCGACTCTCCCGTGTCGGCGGCGGAAAGGCCCCAGGTCTTGCCGAGCTGCGTGGCCACCATGGCGGCTTGGCTCGCAGCCTCCGAGCTCTCGGCCTGAAGCATCGAAGCCAAAACGCTCCCTCCCGCTCCCGCATGCTCCCACCTCCTTCTGGCCGGCGCTGTGGCACTTGTCGTAGAGCTCGTCGGGGATCGGCAGCTTGCTCGCAGGCCCCACTTCCGTGTCCTGCAGAATCGGAAGCGATCGGAGCACAGAAACATGGGCCACGGACAGGGTGGCAAGAGGCCGGGCAAGACGGCACGGCCTTCATGCTGTCCGAGACTGTGCCATCGACCTGTGAACGAGTTGGCACTAAAAAACACAGGAGGTAACCAGTCTAGCACGGCTACCCAGAACGCGTCAAGAAATCTCGAGCTGAATGAAAAGCTACGATTCTGCTCGATGGATGCAACAAACAGACCGCAGTCTCCGCGCTTTCGCTACGGGTCACCCGGGAAGTACAGTATGCCGAAGATGACGTCGGACCATCATGTGTCATCGTCATCGTCATCGCATTCTATCTACTAGACTATATAGTCTACTATGATGACAGAGCTCTGCGCAGAGACGGAGACGATGGGATCGCGGCGGATTCCTGGTCTTCGCTAGTCTTATCCCAGAGGATCGAGAAGAGCACCATTTGCAGCTGAGGTCCAATCACGAGCCACGGGTCGTTGGCTTGGGCCCCGGCCTGGTCCCGTGGGATCTGCGTGCTCTTGCCCGCGGCGATGCCGGCATCGTGCATGGCATCCGCAATCTTCGAAGGCTCGAGGCCAGACTCTCTCGCATGGGCCTGAGAGCACGAGAGAGCACTAGAGAACACGGGCAAAGTGCATGCGCGCGCCTGGCCTGCGCGGCCTTCACCACGCAGTCCACCCGGTCTTTCGGGCTGAGGCCGGCCTTGGCGGCCTCGGCGCTGGCCCACTTGCCAGCGACTTTGGCCACCGACACGTCGCCTTGCACCTGTCGCGACACCCCGTGTTTCCTGGGCCCGGCCCTGATTTCGGCTGCACCTGGCTCATCTTGGCAGCCGCCTTGTAGGCGTCGCTGCACTGCTCCTTTTGTGCCATCGAAGTCTCAAGGCAAAAGAGAAGCGCAGAAGTAGCCCCTTGCAACTGCTCCTGTGCAGATTTGCCATTGTCCTGTCAGGGCACAACTTGAACCCTCAGTTTGGTAGACGAAGCCCTTTACAATCGGTGCAGAATTGTGGGCCTTGGCCAACTGGGATGCCGTCTGGGCTGCCACGGCCACCGCATTTTTCTCGGTCCTGAGGACTCGCTGAACAATCTCAACAAGACGACTACCGTTTGCTCCCGCCGTCGGCACGAGATGTCAGAAACTGGGCTGCAGACTCGTCTCCAAAAACGATCACCTGTTCTGATTCCGTGAAGAACATGCCGAAGGCTTCATCACAGCCGTCCAGCCTTTCCATCCTCGATGGCCTAGCAGCGCGTTAGATGCAGAGCCCAGAAGCCTCTGACCCCCCTCTTTTGCGAAGACGTTTGCGCGCCTCCTGTGCGATCGTCGCGGCCTGGAGACTTCGTAGACAGCTCACGCAATCCAAGCTTTGCAGGTGCGGCCTCGTCTCCGGTGACACCTGCCCCACTCACCGCCGCTTTTGCAGCATCGGATCCGACCGCGTTCGCCTGACTTCTTAGATTCTTGGATCCAACTTCTGCAACTTCTCCACCCCGCCCCCCGCCTGCTGCTTGTCCATGCCACCCTTATAGCCGGTTCCTGCAGAGCCCACGTAGGCTCTCGTCGCCTGCAGCCGTCGAGACCACAAACACCCCTGGCAGTGAGGGGCCATGTGAGCCTGGGTCTGGACGGCCATGCCGGCCGCAGCAGCTGCCTTCGCGGCAGCGTCCCCTGCGTAGTCCGCCTGTGGACATCGGTACTTGCACTCAAGAACTGGGCTGCAAAACCCGACTTGCCGTCACTGTCAACACCATCACATTCCCGATTAACGATATGCATCGGCCTCGGATCATCATCGCCGTCGTATCATCATGATGATTATCAGCAGCAGCAGCAGCAGCAGCAGCAGCAGCAGCAGCAGCAGCAGCACCAGCAGCAGCAGCAGCCGAAGCGGCAGAAGCTACCAACACCATCACCATCATGGTCAACACTATACATCGCCATCTCGGTCACCAGCATCACCAAGACCTGCATCGCGGCTTACATGGCAACCCTTGTATCCACAGAAAAACAAAACAATGAAAGCCTCGTGGGATAAAGTAGGTCAGTAGCAAACACGGTGCGCCGCAAGTGACCCATGGTCGTTGTCTCGATCATGTGCTTATCGTGGCAGGCACGCGGCATAAGGCTAGTCTGAAAGGAGTGCGTGGTGCGAAAACCCGAAACCCTGAAGTAAGAAGACCCCAAACCATAAAAGGTTAAAAGGAAGGAATTGCACACACCCAAAACCCTACAGGGAGTGGAGTTTTTCCGCAACCCCAAAAGGAGCGACCAGTTCCTGAAAAGCCTGAAGCCGAACCAGGAGTCAGGCGAAAAAACCGATACCGGCAACACCACAAAAGGAGCCGCCAGAGCCTGGCAGCCAGCTCCCGGGGCGCCCCCAACCCTAAACGGAAACTGGCGACACAACCCAAACCCTAAACGGAGTGTGTGGTGCGAAATGTCCGGTAGTATCACCGGGTCCCACCGACTGCACGAAACTGGCGAGCAAGGAGGGAATAGGTTTGTGCATCTAGTTGCTGGCGTCTCTGTTCTTGGGAACCCTGACTCCATCTCTCTGCAGACCACAGGGCACAAAAAGCCCAGAGTCCGGGCGGATTTGTCTTGTTCACTTTTCCTTCAAGACGTCGATCAACCTTCCCCCGTTGCCCTCCAGAAACTGTGGAAAAACCTGCTATCCTCAGACCAGATCCTTGCGAGCTCACAAGAGCATCAAGACGAATCTGTACACAGGCTGCAATTTTGAAGCTGTGTTTTAAGAGAGGTGAGAGCAGAGGCGGGGGCTGGCCTGGTCCTCGATGGGCTTGCCCTGCACCTCCGAAGCGGCTACGCTGTTTTGGGGGCGGAGGGGGGAAGGTTCCTTCTCTACAGTCCTTCCGGGAGGCGCCTGGCCTGCGCCGCGACCTGCGCTGCCGCGGCCGCTTGGTCCGGGTTCGACAGGTCCTCGGAAACAACGGCAGAGGTTCTCTGAGTCGAAGAACTTTTCTTCTGAGAGACTCTGAGGACCAGTGCACCGGGAAGGCACTGACTGTACCACTCGTTGATGACCTATCAAGAGCTTTGCGTCAGCCCTTCCCCCCTTTCCCTTCCCAAGCGCAGAGACTGCTCCTTCTGAGAGTGGGACGGTGCAGTGGCTTGCGGCCTGAAGGCTTTTGACCCGAAGCATCTCTTCTCTGAAAAGTGGCCTGATGGCCCCTTCAGGCCACCATCAGGAACAACGACGGTGCGTGGATTCGTGGCAGAGCTTTTCATGACGGCGAGACTCAGTTCTGTCTTCGCGCCGTCCGGAGAATATCAGAGAATTGCAGGAGGAGAGACGATGAAATGATGAGATGATGACATGGGTGACCTTTGACCGATGCGACGAGACGTGTCAGACCACAGAAGCGCTTTGAAGGACGCAGTGGGACGCCGGGGCTTCGCGCTCTCGATGGTCATGCCCATATACGGTGTCCAGAAGCCTGCCTGGCAACCAGTGGTTCCCTTCCAGAGCTTTCCGCCGCATTGCCCGTACCTGGCCACTGCGGCCAGCAGCATTCATCCGCATTCATCCGCATTCTGCGACTGGGGTCGCCGCGGGGCCGCCGGCAGGAGCATGGGCCCTGCCTTCGCAGCTGGCGACGCCTCTGAAGTCTCAAGTGTGGCAGCTGCAGCTGTATTCTTGGGGGCTCGAAGCCGGAGAGCCTCCTTGGAGCACTGGCAGCGGGCAAAGTCGCCCATCTCGAAGGCGTGTTTACAGTTATAGATGTACCTGCCGCCCAACATCACACAAAGGCTCAGGCCATATCAATGACAGTGGGTGAACGGGAAGATGCTTCTAGAATGTCTAGAGCACTCTTCTTGGCGCACTCAGAAGTCTGCACTTCGCAGCTGTGCGTGAAGGCCCGGTTTGAACTTTCACACTGGAGACCTTAGTCTGCACAAAACCCACACATCACCGCGCAAGGGAGCAAGAAAGACCTGCACAGCCTCTTTCACCAATGCTGACCAGCGACCGTGAGCTTCACAGTACTTATCGCAGGTCACGAAGGTCGCCTCAAGAGCAGCGAGAGCTGCATGAGAGAGAGAGAGAGAGAGGGCCGGGCGTTGATGTTCGGCACCGTGACATCGCATTTGCCGCAGACTTTGCCTGCGCCGCATCGGGCGCGCACGGGCGGGGGGACAGACGCCGGGGCCACCGGGGCTCGGACCGACGGAGTCCCAGGTTTTCGTGGACTCCCCACACTGCACCTGCCGAGCTCTTGGGAGAGCGGAGGCTTTGCGGGCCGCGACAACAAAGGGGGGGCCCTGGCCGGTGCCGGCAGGCCGCGCTCGATGTGGGCGGCCGGGTAGCTGTGCGGTTTCACGTGCCCGGCCTGCCGAAGAGGAGAAGGCACGAGAGGAGGAGAGGAGGAGCGCTGCCGGCGCAGCGGCCTCGCACTCGGCCACCAGGTAGGTGTTCTGGGCGTAGGTGTAATCAAAGGCTTGGCCTTCCAGAAAGCGCAGAACGACGCTCGGCTCTTTCGGCTCGCAGGCCCGGCCTGCACCATTCATGACGAAGTCATAGGGCTCGCAGGCGTTGTCGTTGTTGGAGTGGCAGCTCCTGTGCCAGACGGACGAGGAAGCGCTGGGGACAGCGAACGCCCCGAGCCATCCCCCCAAGGCCGGGGCCCGCCGCCGCACCAGACGCAGGGCTGGTGCCGCGCCTCTCGAGCAAAGAGGAGAACAGACACACAGTCTCGCTTCCTGCGCGCGAGAGAGCACGAGAGACACTGAGCGCAAAGCCTTGAAGCCCGCCACCTGGAGAGAAGCCCAGCTTTGAAAAGGTGGAGTGTCGCTACAGGCGCGGCTCCGGGGCCCCTGGCCTCCTCGTAGGGCCGGGCGTCCACGGAGGCCAGGCACTCGCCCTGGTCCTTCGGCCCGCCAGAGACTCTCAGAAAAAACGCGCGAAGGCGCTTTTGCTTCGTTCTTCATGCGGGCGTTGCTGGCATTGTTTGTGCGGCTTGGGCTTGGGCCCCCGGCGTGGATGTTGTTGCATCCGACCGTCGAGCGCTTCAAGCAAGAGAGATCGTCGAAGACCGCGTTGCGGTCATCCTGTACCACAGCTGCTCAGCACCAGCACGCCCAAGAAAGAGAGTGCACAGCACAGCGCAGACACACCAAGGTACACAAGGCACAGCACACCTGGCACTTGGCCACGAGCCAATGCGCCGCCTGGGCTTCAGCTTCCCCGACTGCACAACATCTCCAAGTTGGCTCGCTCTGCGTCCGGGTGCCCCCACATTGAGGATGTCGAAGGCCTAAGGTACTAAGAGACCGTGCTGACCGTGCTCCGAATGCTCAAATCGCAAGAGCGGTGGGCCTTGCCCTCGCCGTTCATGAGCCAGTCGTACGGCTCGCAGAGTGCGTCGCTGGCGGAGTTGCAGGGCCTCCAGCGCCGCGAGAATGCAGATGGAAGCTGTAGACAACTCGATGGAAGAAGGGGGGGCCCACCCTCCGCCGCACCAAACGCAGGGCTCGCCCCCCACGTTGAAGCCGTGATCTTTCATTCCGCTGCGGCCGTCGACGCGGCCTGCGAGGCCGAGCCGAGAGCGACTCCGAAACGTGTCTCCCTCCGAGGCTCCGGCTGATGCACATCAGCTTGTGTCGAATTGCACCTTAACAAAGGCCCAGCATGAGGGCTCAACGACTCTCAACGCGTTTTTCCGATGATCGCCGGGGCACTGCATCCCTTCGGTTCTGGGAGCATGCACTGCAGCTCCTCCTGCAAACCACCGAACGAAGCGACGAAGCCCAGGACTACAGCAATGCAAATGCATGCACCTGGGATGGACGTGGAGGCTTCCAGCCAGGAGCCATGGAACCCTGAGAAAAGCGGGTGCTTTGCTCCTCAAAGCCTTGTCTTCCACGGTCTTCCTGAGGACTCGACAAGCGTGACCTCTCTCGGCCCAGGTGCTTGGGCAGGATGCTCCTGATAGTCGGCGTGCTTGCCGCGCCATTCCAGTTCAATGCAAGTCATTCAAAAAATCTCCCCCCACCGGCATCTCATCCATGTAGGTCAGCTTCGGAAGCTCCTGGAGGCCGCCCACTCGCAGCGGAAGGCTCGGCTGCGCACTTTTAGAAGCCCAGCTCCTTGGGGACGACCACGTGCGGCACGACAACCGCCGTCACCGCCGTCGGAGCGGGCGGAGCCTCCAAGCACCCCCCGGCGCTGAGCACGTTCGCTTTGGGCGCTGTCGCCCCCCGGCCTCAAGGCTCGCTGGCCCCGCTGGCGCCGCTGGCAGCGGCTCGAGGCTGTTGCAGCAGTCGAGGAAGACCTGAGAGTTTTGCTGAGATGCTGAGCCGAGCCGCTCTGAGGGCAGCATGGGCAGCGGACCCCTGCGGCGTTGGGGCAGCAAGCGCCCTCCAGCCTAATTTTCAAGGGTCAAGCCCACGAGGAGTCGAGGCTTCTTGGATTTGGGGCTCCGGCTTGGCGCACTTGGCGTGGCTCGAGCACTCGGCGCTGGGACCTCCAAGAAAAAAACGGGCTCTGCAAGGACGGTGACGGTGAGCATCGGTGAGCGCCGAGGCAGCGACCGGCAGCCCCGGTCTTGGCCTCGAGGAAAAGCGCGAGCCGGAAAAGCGCGAGACAACAGCAGAGCAACTCCCCGAGGCGTTCACCACCGGGACGGCCGGCACGGGCGGTGCGGCCTCGTGGGAGAAGTGCACATCCCGAGGACACTTCCGAACTGCTTCGATGGTTTGTAATCTGAGGCAGGCGCTCCAAGAACCATGTCCTCTTCCGGCTCCTGTAGGACATCGCGACATGCAAAAATCAGTCAGCTGCTCGCAGGCCGCACACCTTCTTCTTGCAGGTCGCAACCTCTGAAACAGAAGCCGGCGCCTGGCGCGGGAGGGCTTCTCCCCCACAGGTTCGCTTTCGGAGTCCGTGTCTCCAAGTCCCCGGCCCGAACACCAAAGGCCTCTAACAGAACTTCTCTGATGCGCTGTCGCAGGGGCGCTCGTCGCTGAGCCGCGAGCCAGGCCCAGGCCGTTCGCGAGGAAGTCGTAAGCGCCGCAGACGGAAGAGCTGTGGTCCGTGCAAAGCCTCAGAGATCTCACAGAGAGCACCCAAAGGAGCGCACTCGCACTCGCTCTGTTCGTCTCTGCAGTTTCGCTTCTGGGCCCTTGGCCCACCGCCGCACCAAACACACGGCTCTCCGCGGACCTTGAGGCCCCGAAGAGCCTCGAGGCCTCCGTCGACGCTTCCTGAGTTCGGTGCGGCACGCAACCACGGGATTCAACGGGCACAGAAGCAAGGGAAAGGCGACAGCTTTGCGTACAAAGCTCCAAGGCATGTCTCCTTGTCCTTGAGGGCTCCGCAGCCATTTTCCTCAGTCCGACACCCTCGTCGCTCGAACTCGCTCTCAGTCTGACTCGGCTGCACTGGGACTGTGCAAGATGACGATTTCCCCTCCACTCCAGCCCTCCCTCTCTCTTGCTTACACTTTCTCTTCTTCCCCAGCGCCCCCAATTTTCACTCTCTCTCCCGGGCATGGCGGGCCAAAGCCCCGGGCTCCCTCTCTCTCCCTCTTGTGGCTGTGGGACAGCACTCATCTGAGTCCCCAGCCGCTTCTTTCAGGCACTGAAGGTCTGCCTGGCGGATTTGGATAGGCAGGGTACATACTTTGACTGAGTGTGCGTGTCCATCTGGTCGTTTCAAGCCTCGGCGGGGCGTGGCAGTGCTGCCGCGTACTTGAGGTTGGCGGTGGACTCCTGGCTTTGAAAGACGCGAAAGCATCTCGCACAAGGTCTGCTAACGCGCGGAGGGTCCTTCACCTTCGGTGCTGCGCACTGGCACAGAGCATCGATCTCGCTGATGGTGTCAGAACAACTGATCGTAGACCTGGCGCCAGGACGGTGCACTGTATTGCACGTATCACACGCTCCGAGAATCGTATGGAGACTTCGGGGGTCCGGCTTGGTGTCGCAATCGCCCTCGCTGCCAACGAAGGCCTTCTCACAGGCGATACCTCCTGAGACGTGGAGGTACAAAGGGGCAACAGGCAGCGCAGGGCTCGCAAGCGCTGGGGCCACCTTGGGCTTTGCAGTAGGCGTCGCAGGTCCTGTAGGAACTCGCTGCCTGGAGGAGCGTGTCTTTCCGCGGGAACAACACAAAGACTAAGACAAAAACCTAAGAGAAAAAGAAGAAGCCTACAATGGCCTACTTATCCCCGCGCACCTTCTTGGCAACCTGAACTCGGCAGAAGCCGCACTGCCGGCCTGACGTCCCACCCAAAGAGGCAAAGGTCGAAATGAGGCGGCCCTCGTGCACGACTGTGCTCCGTTTTATGGGTTATCACACTCTGAGGCCCACAGGCCCCGAAGGTCCGTATGGGCTGTCAGGTCTCAAGTCCGTTTTATGGGTCCAGGGCCCACCTGTCGTGGTGGCGGGGAACACCCAAGTTACCACTCGAGGCTCGAGCCAACTCCGCGCCAGATGGGATACGGGACACCGCAGTCCACCTTATCAGCCGAGCAGCTGGCTCCCGAGGCGAAACTCGTGAACCGAGGTTCACTACTCGTGAGGCCGGCGCCGGCATGTGGAGCCCCGGCGGGCTGAGATCCGGCGTCTCCGGCTCCGCCAACACGGCGGGCTTGCTACCCTCGCCACAATCAAGTCTAACCTTCCTCCCCAAGCCCGAAGGCTGAAGCCCTGAAGTCTCTTTTCTGGACACTGTCTCCACGTCACACTCGTCTGCCACTTGCACCCCCCGCGCCTGGCAGCTGGCCACCACCATGGCACTGGCATCCTAAGAGATCACAAAAGGCGTCGCTTCCCAGTGCTCCCATTCTGCCGGAGAGTAGAGTTGACTTGCACTCAGTCATGCGCCACCCCGCGGGTTGCAAAAGCCTGTGCAAAGCTCTGCAGCTGGTCCACCATGTCCACTACAAGTCTGACATTCTGTGACCAAGTGCAGGGCCAAGCCCGCACCGTTCACCACCAGATCTCGGGCTTCGCAGAAGACGTTGGGATGTCGAGACGTGCAAGGCCTTGCAAGTGTCTTACAAGAGCAGAGGCACGAAGCCCCAATGCAACCGCACGGAATTCCAGCCACCCCCAACACTGAGCCTTTGGCACCCCACCGCACCAGACGCAAACTTCCCCTGCGACTTTGAAACCATACTGCTTGTCGATGGGGCTGGCGTCGATGCTGCCTCACAAAGCCGCCACCCACACATGGGCACAGTAGTCTCGGCATCATTGCGCACTGAGTGGCTCAGGCAGCTCTGCCTATCCTGAATGGAAGCACAGCCTCTGGCCTTGCAGCTGCAAGCTTTCAGCATTTGGAGAGAATGTCCCAGCAACGGTGCTGTCTGAGAGCTCGACCACGGGTTTCAGGCATGCCTTCTGATCCTGCGAAGCACGACTGCCAGTTTCTCCGAAGATCTGTGAAGAGCCCTGCTTTGCGAACAAGTACAGCAGCTTGCTGCCCACCGCATCAGGTAAAGCCACAGCCGCTGCAAAGTCCGCGTTCTGGGCCTTTGGCCGCCAGGATCAAACTCTGCTCGCTGCTTCCAATGGTTCGGACTCGCTCCTGTGACGGGGCCTCTGCTTTCTTCTTTGCTATCATGGTGCAAGTGCTTTTTTGTTGGCTGTCGCGGCGGGTATAGGTGCTCACTCGCTCTGCTGACCTGCCATGTGCCACAGCCTTCGGCAAAGAAACAAACACGGGTCCACAGCCCCACACGGACACATCCTCGGAGAATTTCCCATAGCTCCCTCCCACACAACCCACTCATTCCCGCTCCGGAAAGGCATCTCATTCCTGTCTCAAAGCCCCATTAGGAAGCGGGGCCAAGTACGACTTCTAAACGACGTCTTGGCAGGGAAGTAGCCGACACCCGCAAACCTTCCCGGCCGCATCTCGCAGCAAGTACCCAATTCTGGCCAAACAAACACCTCGACCTTCAACATATCGTCTGTCCTTTCTGTCACACCCGAAGGACGTCTTCAATCTCATTACCTCCTCCGAGCATCTGTTGGCAATTCAAACCCATTCAGACTTTCCAGAAAAAGCTGCACCAACTCCCTCCCGCCAGAATGCTTGGATGGAGACCCAAACAAACCCATTGAGGGTTCACACAACAAGTCACCTGCTTGAAAACTCCTATGGCCCTGCACTACACGGCATTGCTGAAAAACGTTACCCATGATTTTCCAAGAAGCGCAGAAACAAAAAGCGACACAAACATGTGTTGCAAAGCTCGCGTCGTCCGGTCGGCTTAGGCGAAGGATTGGTGGGCCCCCTTGGGCCCTCGCCTCGAAAGTTTTCACCGGGTCACACTGGCAAACGCCATGCTCGAAGACCTCGGCACCAGACGCGGACCAGGAGGCTAGGCATCACAATGAAAGCGGAGCCTACCTGTCACGTCAAAGGCTTCGGCATTGAAGGCATAGTCGCAGGTCTTCTGACCATTCCTACTCGCGAAGTTGCACAGCCGCCCCCACTCCGCGGTTCGGGGCAACACCAAGGCGCGGACACGAGGCAGCTGCGGATGGAACCCAGGGCTGCTGACTTGCACGAGAGGCCTCCTGACACAAGAACGGCCGCGTGACCCACCGTGCATCATGCCCCAAGCGTCGATTCTCCTCCATTCCCTCTACATCTGGTCGATGGGCTTACTTAGTCCCCAGGCTCACTCAAGCCGATGACGCTGCACGAAAGGAACGACCCTCTCCCTGCCGAACTCTTTCGCAATTGTTTGGTGATCAAGCGACTTGAAGACGCACGGAGATGGCGGGCATGGAAAGACACTGCTCCTTGATGGGCACAGTAGTCGGCGCAGGTCTTGTACTCGTCCTTCACCGAAGAGCCGCGAGCGAATCGAATCGAAAAGGTATGCCCGGGAATGCCTTGATGTTCGGGACCAAAACCTTGCAGAAGCCGCACCTCTGGCCTCAAAACACACGATCAGAAAAGAAAAAAAGAAAACGCCTTTGTTGGGCCTCACTGGCACTCACTGGGTGCTAGACCAACCTTTTTCCAGAGCGGGTAGGGATGGCCGCAGTCCACCTTTCAACAACTAACGCAACCGTCACACGTCAGACATGACCTGCGCTCCAATTCGTCATCAGAGGCTCCGGCACGCTTGCTCGTTCCTTTGGTGAACCTCGCACTGCAGGGGCGCAGAATTTGCAGCTGGGATTGTCCCCAGCGTGCCACACTTGGGGACGAGGACGGCACTGCTCCAAGGGAAGCTCTACAGGAGCCGGCTTGCTGTCCTCAGCAGAGTCGAGAAGTCTCCTCTCCTCACTGCCGCGCTGCCGTGCCCTCACTGGTCCTTATCGCAGGACGCTCGGGAGAAAACGGCACCTGAGCGGCTCGCAACGAGCAGAAAGCTAAGCAGGAAGCTCGGCACGAATTACAAATGAGTCGAGTGACTGTTGTACTTGTCTTTGAACGCATATCCTCGACGCAGGCTACAACTGAAACTTGGGAAGCTCGCAACAGAAGAACAGGCTGCTGGCCTTCACCATGCATGGTATAGTCGTACGGCTCACACATGTTGGGAGCCCCATCGTTGCATACCCTGACACACACTGTGGTGCGCCCCGCACATGCAATCTGAAGAGACTGCTATTGAGCGCGGGGACCCGCCACCGCACCACACACATGGCTGGCCTTTCGCCTGAAAGCCATCCATGTCGAGAGCGTCAGAGTGCGTCCCTAGCCGTCGCTGGGAGCTGCGAGCAGGCTGGGAGCGCCTTGAAGCCCGCGATGGAGTCGTACTGCGCTCCCTGCTTGCTCGAGGTGCACTCCTTCGAGTCCTGGCACAGCTTGGGCCTATAGGGCGTATTTTTTTTGCGGAGCCAGAGAGAAGACGCCTTGATGGCCATGCAGCCGGCAGGTGCTGTCCTTAAGACGACGAGTGAAAAGCGGGCTCCCAACTGCCCGGCTCCAAGCTCGGGACTTGAGACACGCCAGCTCTTCTGGGGCAAAGTCCACAGGATCCTTCGGCGAGTCTGAGCTCATAGCAAAGCCTATCGCAGAACCTTCTCACAGATCCGTGGTGTTCTAATCTTACCAGGGCGGCCGCATGGCACTCCGCCACGGTGGTCTCCACGGCCTCAGTTGAAAGGAACATGCGAACCAGGCTGCGGCCAAGACGGGCTAGGGAACGAGCCGTGAGGCTCGAGAAAGCCTCCGATGAATCACAGAGAGCAACATCGGGATGGAGCCACAAGGAGGGAACGGTAATGTCGAATCGGATCACCTTGTTGTCACCCTCGCTGCCCTTGGACAGCAGGCTGTACGGAGCACATCCATACACACCTCCGTCCGTACATGGCCTCAGTCATGAACTCGGACACACAAGTGAAGAAATCACGAGAGAGGACTTTGCCGAGCCATGGGCACACCTCCGCACCAGACGCAAGGCTGTCCTCGAATGTGGATGCCAGCAAAGGAAGTGTTGGAGCCATCCAGGCTGCCTCAGTGCTCGGCGGGCAAACAAACACGGATTATTTATTATTTGCCTTTCCGAAGACTTTGGGGAGAGGGCTGATGCAAGAGAGCTTGTCTTGGATGGCCATGCACCCCGTGGGCTGCACAGGGGCTCACGGTTTTCTTTTCGCTCTAAAGGAGCTGAGGACTGGGACGTACCTGATTGATGAGGCAGCCCAGGTCCGCCTGGCGTTCGAACAGCGCAGGGAAGAGAAAAACGCGAGCAGTCTTCTTCTCTCTCTGCAAACGGCCGGTGGCGGCCGCATCCGGGGAACTGAGGCTCAGGGTCGATGCTGGTATGTTGCCACCCTGGTCACGGGCCGCGCAAAGGATGCGCGAAGCGCGAGCTGCACATGCGAGGAGTGCCGTGCCTTGTTTGGCCTGGCATAGCCTGGAGTCTGCTGCACACTCGTTGCAAGAGCTGCCCACGTTGGAAAAGCTCCCGTTTCGAGGCGCTCTTAGCTACCTGAGGCGTCCGCATTCAGAGCCCGGAAACTCCGCAGAGTTTTGGATATCGTGTTTCCAAACCTGCAACAATCATTACAGCGGCTCGCCCCTGGCCGATGATCGCAACATCTGCAAAACCCTCAGACTCTGCACCTGCCTCGCAGTACTTGCCTGCGGCATGGTACTCGATGCCTTTGCATTGACCAGTGCAGAGCGCCTCGAAAGGACGGAAAGCAACGCCTGGTTTCCGCTACCAGAAAGGTTTCCGCCTTGCACTCGTCCAAGCTCTGAGCCGTCCTGCGAGGTGGCACTTGCACAGCTTTTCGGCTCAGACTTCTGTCACAGGGGAGATGCTGTCCAGACGTTGTAGAGTCCAGCATGCAACCTGAAGGATCTCTGGCGGTGTGTGTGAGATCAGGCCTGGGCTGGTCTAAGCCCGCCACCCCGTTTGGAAGACCGTAGCTCCGCGGCATGCACGATTGGCCCCGCCATCCATCGGAACGAGCTCCACCTCAACGGGTCTCTTATTCCACGGCTCGGTGCCCCTGGCACCTTTCTTGCGCATCAAAAACGCTAGCCTGCAAACCAACTTTTGCTGCGTTCGCAGGTGTCTGCACAGTCGCCAAGGTGTCCTCGATGGTTGCGGATACCTGCCACGGTTGCAATCTGCCAGCCTGCCCGGCCTCCATGTTGACACGGACCCAGGCTGGCCTTGCAAGTCGCAACCTCGTAGTCACCTTCCCATGCTGTCGAGACTCATGTATTCAGGATTTCAACCACCGCCGAGATCGCCTTCCCCGACGCCCATAACACCCAGGCGCCTCAACAAGTGCCCGTCGTGTGAATCTTGCAGTACAAAATTCCAATTAACGAGCTCCACACGTGCAAATGCCGGATTTGTGCCATGCGCAGGGGGTACCTGGATGCAGATGTGGCGGGCTACAACAGCAGTAGCCTTCTCTGGCGGCATCTGCCGAACCTGCCCGGGTCCTGGCTATCGGATCGGTTGCCAAACCGTCCCGACTGCTTACCTTGTTCCCACACTCACTTTATCACAGATAGGAAGCGTCCCCACCCAAAAGCAGAACCTGGGATCCCGGCACATGTCGTTTTGTCACCAATTTGTTCGCACCCATTTCCCTGTGATACCGACTCAATGGGCCACTGAGCTGTCTATCTACGTCAGGTCGTGACATCTCGATTTGGGCCTGCCAAACGAGGCAGCTGGCATTGTCTGCAGTCGCAGGTCCCACGGACAATTGCCATATAATAAAAGCCTTGCAGCTGACATGTGACCGACATTGATCGCACCAGCAAAAACGAACAAGAAACTCTTGGAGCTGTGCAAAAGGCAGATTCTTCTGTCTCAGGCAGCGGCGACCGGCGCAAACCAACGAATCATTGCAAGTCACCCTATCTCAGAATAGATCTTGAACCTTTCAACACATGTAGCCAGAGAAACTGACACAAAAACAATTTGCAACGTCATGACCCGGAAGACTGAAGATCAATGAGCCACTGCGTTTCACGTGGAAGCCCAGCACATGACAAAAGCCCCATACACAGTCTGTTTAGGCTTTGGACAAATAGTGATGGGCAAGCTTAAACCCGGAAATGGATACTGGTGGGCTAGCGCTGAGCAACCCCCCGACGTTGCTCGCATACACAAGTTCGTAGAACCGTAGCAAGCCAGCTTTTGGCGAACCCTTCAAAACGACGGAGGGAGCGTTGGCGCTTTCTGCGGGAAACACAGCCACAATCCAATTATGAGCCTTAAAAACAGACTTCTCAACCTGAAAAACTGGCGCGCTCGAAGCCACTAAACTTAAACAATAGTGAACCCTAAGCAAACACACTGTTTTCATTTTTTCGGCCAGCGGCACATCACGGTCACAGTCATGCATGCATGCATACATTACCATAGCCTTGGGCATACTTGGAGGGGCGCGGGTGTTCGCCAGTGAACGTGGAAGTTGTTATCTGCTTGTTGCAGTTAGCACATCACTCATATGAGTTGCGTAAATGTAGTTATTGACCTTAGCTATGTTGAGGTTAGCTTGGTTAGTTATGTATACTCTGTATACTTGCACCAACAAGATTAACTTGCATGACGCAGCTTGGAAGACATGGAAAGAGAGACGCAAGCAGGGTTATATAAAGCTCGCATGCAGTTGTTTTTACAGCTGTGGGACTGCGACAATGGCATTATTGCCCGAAACACTGTAAGGGCATGTGGCCCGGATCAGTCGGGTTTGCACGAGCCCACGATCTCAGCCATACAACCGTGGACATGTGTCCAAAAGGTCATGTGCGGCCATACAGTTTTCTCGCACACAACATGATACGCCACTTTGCTTGCTGCAGTGACCCCATCCAGATAGCCAGGGTGAAATTTCCTCCATGGACTGCCTGCCTGGCTGTCAAGACGTCACAACGGACCTGGAGGGTGTTGTGTATCTCTGTTTGCAGGCGAGCAGGAGCTGGTTTGACGGGATTGTCCAAGCGAACTCCTTGGCCTGGAAGGTATTTCCAGACTTTCCAGACTTTCTAGGGGAGAATGGAGAGCCGCCTCTCGCAGGCTTTGCTTGTATCCGAAATCTCATTCGATATCTGTTCTCTAGGTCGCACTTCTCTATCACTTAAACTCTTCGATGCANNGCTTGGGGCTAGAAGGAGGGGCCTAGGCCCCGAGGCTGGGCCCTAGGCAAAAAAGTAACCCCCCATCTAGACTTTGTGAGAACGTACAGTTGTGTAGGCCACTACCTGAGTGCTACGGAGCACAAGGCGAAGTTTCAAGGCAGAACTATGGTACCCTCAACTTTGAAGGGTAGGCCCTTGCCGCAAGGCAGGGTTTTCTGTCGACACAGAGGCTGTGAACGACTGTATTGGAGGCCTGCAGGGGCTGCAACGGCAGAGGCAACTAAAGGTCTTCCTAGCAGAAAGACAGGTGAAACTGATTCTGTTCAAAGGGCCATCTCACAGAGTTCCAAGGACGTCGATGTAGCCGAATAGACCTGGGCAGAGGGGTCTCGGGAGGGAACCGAAAGGGTCGCAGGCCTAGGGCTGAAAAGGCGAGGCGAGGGCGGTAGGCTCGGCGTTGCGAGCAGGGCTGTGGGCTGTGTCACCTGAGCCAGGTGACTTGATCTTGTGATCTTGTACATCCTGGACTTTGCGAGGCCGGGCTAAAAGCCGAGGCTTGTACCCTGTTCGTAAGAAACGCGATGTCATTGGACCTAGGCGGCATGACAAGTTGACTCGCTGGAGTTCTGAGCTTAGCGAGAGGCTCGCAAGAGGCAGAAACCCGAGGCTTGGCCGAGGTTTGGACTCGTAGGACGTAGTCGTACCTGGAGCGGGTGGGCGGGT
>CAJNJA010045452.1:2436-26459 GCA_905231915.1 Symbiodinium necroappetens | reverse complement strand
CTCTCTCTCTCTCTCTCTAACTCTCTTTCTCTGTCTCACTCGCTATGGCGGCATGGATTCGGTTTGTCAGCATCCGCAGTTCTTCCCAGGTCAGGAGGGCCCCACAGTTCCAGCAGTTCGGGAAAACCCTATGCCCTAGGCCCTAGCCCCTAAAATGCCGTACACGTAAAGCCTGAACCCTGAACCCCTGGAGCGGTGGACTGTCCGAGGCATCGAGATTTGAAGACGCAGAACATCTTCTTGACGGGCCACAGGCCGGAACATGGACTAAACCCTAAACCCTAACGTACGCTACGGTTTAGGGTTTAAAGCGTGAGGTGTTCGGGTTTCGCCGTCGTTAAGGCCTTCTGAGCTGGATCGCAATCCTTAAAATCCTTAGAAGGAACCCTTCTAACCCCAACAGAATCCCCAGATGAAACCTAATTTAGGGTTCAGGGTTTAGGGTTTAGCGTTACCTATAGTCTCCATTGTAGTTCCTTTTTGGGGGATACCTTATAAAATCCTTCAAAGATAATTGGTTAAGCCAAAAAAATTCACTACAAAGGAGACTATAGGTAGTATCCTTAAAGGAGCCCCCGGAAGGCAGCAGAACATCCTGGCAGCGAAGTTGGGTGACTTCGGAATCGCCAAGGAGTGGGCTGCCACTATAATGGTTTAGGGTTTAGGGCTTAGGGTTTAGGGTTCAGGGTTTAGGGCTTAGGGTGTTAGTCTTTTGGGTCGGCCAGCCCTAAACCCCTAAACCCCTAAACCGTAAACCCTAAATGATGTATTCATTTATGGTTCCGTAGGGTTCCTTCTTCGATTCTAATTATGCTCTGCTCCCCCCAGGTCCCTGTTCTAATTGTTAAGGCCCCTAGATTCTAGTACTCTCATGATGGGTCGTCCTTGGATGAGAAGTTGTCGATACCCAGGGTTCCTTGAAGGGCTCCCATAAGAGCTCCTTTGAATTTGAGGAGTCTACTATGACACGGGATTTGTCCTGTAGGGGTGTTCCTTCTACGGATTCCATACTTGTTCTATGCATTAGGGCTTTCGTTAACGATGCTATACTGGACGCGGCTTAGGCTTCTCTAGGGTGAGGGTTTTGAGTTTAGGGGTTTTGGGTTTTAGGGTGTTGGAGGTTTGGTTTGGGGGTTTAGGGTCTGGAGTTGGGGTTGGTCTGTTATGTAGGGGTTAGGTGGGTTTTAGGAGTGCTTCACGGAGGATGCTCAACGGAGCGATGCTTCCGAGTCTTATTCTCAGCACTTGATCAAAGCTCAGAAACCTCTACAGCTCTAAACCCTAAACCAGTAAACTCTAAACCCCTAAACCCCTTCACCCGAAACCCTAAACCCCTACACCCCTAAACCCTAAACCCGGGTCCTTTTATGAGGGTGCCGTACTTTCCGGGGACCTAAAAAGGGACCTTAATTCAGAGAATTACCCATATCTTAGAAGCCCTAAACCCTAAGGGTTCCTTTATAGAACGGAGCCTCTTGGGGTAGGGGTTTAGGGTTTAGGGTTTAGGTCGGATACTGCCCCCACTCAGTAACGGGTGAGTAGAAATTCACAATATGGAGATTTAAGGCCCTTAGCAGTAGCCCTACTATAATAGACTGTTGCTGTAACGGGGGCAGTAACCCAACCTAAACCCTAAACCCTGTAAAGGGATGCTTTTTGAAGAGCCCTGGAGCCTTGATAGAAACATCTGCCTGTAGTCTCCAGTGTAGTTCCTTTTTTGGCTTAACCCATTATACCTTAAGGATGTTAAAAGGTATCCCCAAAAAGGAACTACAATGGAGACGGTAGGTGGAATCTTGAATCCTTCAGGATCCTGTACCCAGACCCCCGGGAGGATCCAAAAAGTAGATCCCCTAAGTTGGGACCCTAGCTACTGAAGGGTACTTTATAGGACTCCCTCAAGGGAGCCTACTTTTTGGGATCCTCCCGGTGGTCTGGGTAAGGGAGCCTCTGAAGAGCAGCGCTCGCAAACGCTGAGAGGTGTTGAGCTCGACAGCCGACCTCGCAAAAACGCCTGTGGCTCAGTTTGTCTAGGTTTCCCAGTAGTACCCTTTTGCCCTTTTTATTTGGGGGTCTCACCATTAAAGTCCGAATACTAGGAAAAAGGGTACCCATATTGTTAAGAGGTTACTTTGGAGCCTATTTGTGGTCCCTTTGGCTACAAGTGTTTAGGCACGGCGCGATCTTCCAGCTTTTCTCGAGTGGTTCTCGACACACCGGTACGCTATAATCGTAGTCGGTTTGGAGTGGTAGGGGGCTGTTAGCTCACATGTGTATATTGCACACCATATCCTGGTTCCAACTCGGTCTTTTCAGAGTTGTGCTGGAGTTTTGCTTGGGTTGTGGGTCCATCGAGTAGGGCACCAAAGCTGCACACACTCTAAACTAGAAGCACGCAGACCGCTGGAACAAGGATTGAGGTTGAGCGATTGGTGCTTGGTGCATCTCGCCTTAGTACATCCAGACCCCAAATCCTAAACCCGGATTTTGAACCTTCATATCGCAGAGTAACGGATAATAATAATAATAATGATAATAATAAAAACAATAATAATTATAATAGTAAATCATAATAACAATACTACTACTACTAATAATAAGAATAGTTTAATGGTATAATGCAATGAAGGAGAATATCATGTAGTATAAGAGACTACAGTCCTGGGCCTGTCTAGCTGTCAGGGAAGCACTCTTGTCTTGCTAGGAAGTATTCCCCATTCTCAAACATACATGCGTTTGGATTATTAGGGTCTCTTAAGTAGAGTTTAAAGGGTATTATTAAGGTCTCTTAAGTAGAGTTTAAAAGGGTGAGCTTCAAGATATTTGCAGCCTGAGGCATAGCTTCATGTTTCCTGGTTGGCGGTTGGTCTGCGAATGGAAGTCGTGTACCCATAGGCCACTAAGTAGTTCCTTGTTGGGATTACCTTATAGGGTTCTAAGTATGAACCACAAGAAGGAACTACTTAGGGGCCTCTGGGTAATTTCGTCAGTGAGACCAAACCTGAGAGCAGTCTTGAAGGAGGATGCCTGCACGCAGAGAGTTTGGGTTTACGACCTGTCGAGTTCGGGTCATAGCTGCAGAGGCACTTTGATGGGAGCCCCGGTGTAGGACGAGCCCATGCATGGACCCTTGGAGCTGTGATGCTTGTCAGGCAGATTGGGACTCCTTTCTACATGTCCCCCGTGGCGGCCTTATGTGACTCAGTACCCAGGGCTTTGACGGCTTTGGAGGAAACGAAACTAACCATAGCCATGGTATCCATCTAGTTGTCTTCGCTTGAGTATGAAGCTCTCAGTAGGCAAGTGTGATTCTCCAAGTAACCATGGCTATGCCGCCAAGTCTATTTGTGACTGCATCTAGTGCCGCGAAGTTACTCATGTCCGTCTTGCTTTGTTGGTAGAGCAAATGCCAGGACATGTGCCACGGAGGTTCATCTTCCCAAGATGGCTGGACATGTGCTCACTCAATTCGAACTCATGAGAATCACGTCTGATTCGGGGCCCCCCCCCCTGCAAAAGAGCAAGAAGTAGATGGCCTGCTGGTGCTCAAGCCTCTGACTGGGTTTAAAGCAAGGCATGCACAGAGCTCCCTGGTGGAGCATTCATGGGCTGTGTGGCGGGCCACTAAGGAGCTCATCAACAGCCATCCTTACAGCTACAAGAGCCCTGCGCCCGGACAGGGCTTGGCGTCTGAGGGCTTTAGGTTTTTTGCCGGGGTTTCCAGGAAGTGGCAGTGTCCCGGCTGCCAGGTCGACATTCTTTTCATGCCTCTTAAAAGGGGTTCGTGAGGGTTCTATAGCTTCCTACAAAAAAAGGTGGTTCATAGGCCCCCGTAAAGAAGCACAGATGTGGGCCCCCAAGAACATGCTCTAAATATGAGGGCGCATACCTGCAAAACCCTAAACTTTACCCTGGACCCCGGAAATCCTCCAAGCCGAAGCCTTGTACTCTAAGCCTAAATGGGCGGGTCGAGGCCAAAAAAGGATGCAAATAGTCTGCGGGGATTTTAAAGTGTGCCAATAAACTGGTGAACTGGAAATGCCGGTTTGTGCTTGCAACTGTTTTCCCTAAAGGGTACAGGCATGAGGACACTTAGTTTCCAAGTTTCACTGAAGTTGCTGCAGGTGATGATGATGGCTTTTTCATGCTCTTTCCATGTCCGCAGACTGATCGATCCTGTCTTGACCGGTTCTCTTTGTGCCACGGTTTAGGGTTTAGGGTACAGGGTTTAGGGTTACCACTGTTACTGACACCTGGCTGGTGTGTATGATGACGCGGAGGAGGAGGAGCATCATGATGAGTTTGAGAGAGCTTGATGCTAGTAACCCTAAGCCCTAAACCCCAAAACTGTATCCCGATGACAAACGCACCATGACGATCCGCATCGACGGTGCTCTTGAATGTCGGACCTAATGCTGATTGCCAGGATCAGAAGCCCCCATCCCGAAGCCGACCTCAACCATAGCTAACCTACCTTCTTAAGCTTCTGTAATCAGATTTCCTTCCCTAAGCCCTAAACCCTGAACCCTGAACCCTAAACGTGTAATTCCCTAACAAAAGGAAAGCCATGGGGGTTGAGGTATGCCCTAAACCCAGTCACTTCAAGAACTGAGCCAAGGTGATGTTTGGGGCCTCGGATGTGTTCTCTACGAGGTGGTCAATGGCCATCGGGTAGGGAAGCCAAGCATCACAGTCTCTGCTTGGATAACGTAGTATACTTACTAATCAGATCTTACTATGCTATTCAGAACTTCTTGCTCTGAAGACTAGATTCCTGGGTGGCGCTGATGGTTGCAGTGGTAGGTAGTCGGTAGTGCCTGGATAAGCAGAGGTTTGTTAGCATTGTGGGTGATGCTTCAAAATGCATTGCGTTCCCTGTTCCTGTATGGTTCTGTCCCGGCTAGTCGATCAGGAGCTTTGTCTTCATGCTCCACGCACGATCTGCTTTTTTTTCGGAGATTCAGTTTTCTGTTTATAGCCAGCCAAGGTACCCGAAAGCACGCAGCGAAACAGAAGCCAACAACAAGTTCGTACAAGTAGCAGAACCTCTGAAAGTCCCTAGACCCCTCCATCGGGGTTCAAGGCCTTCGACGCTCAGAGCCTCAACGGCACCTTGGCTCGCAGACTTTTCCGACTAGGGGGTTTGAGGGCACTGCAAGGTGGGTCTCTTTCGGGTCGCGACCCCAGACCAAACACAAACCGGAGCCAAGTTCTAGGGGCTTTTGAGGGCTTTTGGGGCCCAGGGCTTAGAGCTTTTGGGGCTTAGGGTTTAGGTTTACCCTCGACTGTGCGCGGGGTCTGGGTTGAGCCCCAAGACCCAAGGCCCTAACATCCTGCAAAACTTCTGTGTCGTTTAGGGGTTTAGGGGTTAGGGGTTTAGGGCTTTAGGGGTTTAGGGTTTATAGGGTTTAGGGGTTTAGGTAGGGCTGCGTTACCAATACCTCCATGCTGTCGTTGATATCCAAGGGCCTTTCAACGTTGAAGCCGCTTTCTGAAGGGACTTGGGCTTTGCGAAAACCTCTGCAGTAGCTTATGAAGTACTCTAGCCGTGACATCAACTTTTTCCGAATCGCAGGGTGATAGTGGGTATCGGTTTGAGGGTAGTGGAGCTTGGGGTCCAGGATTGAAAGGGTTTAGGGTTTAGGGGCTTCAGGGGTTTAGGGTTTAGGGTTTAAGGGGGTTTAGGGTTTAGGGGTTTAGGGTTTAAGGGGGGCGGGGGGGGTAATCGGGACTCTGGGTGCAGTGACCGGCTGCAGGTCGGCGTCTGAAGGGGACCCTCTCTACGCATACACAAAAAAACGCGAGACGACCCAAGTTGGCCTTGGCTTCCCGAATGAGGGTTTAGGGTTTAGGGGCTTAGGAGTTTAGGCTTTAGGGCTTAGGGCTGTAAGGGTTTAGGGTTTAGGGTTTAGGGCTGTAAGGGCTTAGGATTTAGGGTTTAGGGGTTTAGGGTTTAGGGCTAGTATAGGGCTTTTACGCGTGGGCTTATAGTGTTCTACTTAGAGACTCCGGGCGAGAAGGCAACATTTCAAAAACCCTAAACCCTAGCCTAGGACCTGAACCCCGGACCCTAAGACCTGAACCTTCAACCCCAACACGGTGTAGGGTTTAGGGTTTAGGGCTTGGTACTAGAAGGACTTTTTAGAGTTCGTAGGTTTCTTGGCCCTTTTGGGTCTTTACAGCCCCAGCCAGTCCGGCGTTTTGGGGCGGCGGAATTTTCGGGCTTTCTTTCTGATCCTCTGCATCGTGCACGACCTCATCATCAAGGTCTGCCCCGGCCATTTCGTCGAGGGCACCACTCTGACAAAGAGCCATGTAGTCTTCAGCTGCCGTGTCTCCTGCTCGCCACTGCAAGGACCGCTCCATGCAGTCTATAACATCCTCTTCACTTGCCTTGTGGCCAAGGGCGGATGACACTGCTGAGTGCAGGACTGTTCACAGTGTGAAGTTCACAGGTCGTCTTCATTTGAAAGCATCACACCGAACTCGTCCCGGCTGCATTACGAATTATAGGCGATGTTTAGGGGTTAAGATCAGGGTAGAGGGTTTTCCGAGGATGACTTGGGCCAGGATCCCGCAGTACGGGGTTCCATCATCACAACTCGAAAAACAATGCGCCAACTCGTCTTGAAGGCGCTGAGAAGCCGTGGGTACCAATTCTTCATCCACTACTGCAAAACCCCCCCCCAAGTTACATGGATTCTGTCCGCAGTGCGTCGCGATGCTTCGCAGGAGTGGAACCCGGAACCAACAGCCTGCACGGATATCGACCGAACACCCCCAACGCCCGATTCCAACTATGAAGCCCCCCATACATGAAACCATTACAAAAGCCCTACTGTATCTAGGTTGCCCCCCCGAACACAACCATAAGTAAGATTTTCTTGAGCCCAGTACCAGAAAATGTAAAGTATCAAAAAGGAATGCCTAGCCATGAACACCCATATCATACGATGCAGGCCGAGCCAACTTGCTGAGCAAAAGGCGTATACCTGTACATCTGCCGGTGCGCCTCGCAACAGCTGGGGGTTTTGAACATTCTTGGCACGGGCTTTATATATCGGGCACTCGAAGGCTTCACGACAGTCACGACGGTTTCCTATTGCACAGCACTTTTAAAACCATATCAGATCATTATACGTCATTGAGCCTTCGGGTTGGGCCGTTTTTTGAAGGGTAAGTGTAGCTGCTGCTATGGGCCGCTGAGAGAGGGACCTTGCTTCGGACACACGTACACAATCTACATTGGCTTACTTTGCTTAAGGAAGCATGAAAATCGTAAGAAGGAGCCCACCCTCCCCACAGCGCAGCTCTTATTCACAACCCTTATAAAGGGAGTCAAAAAGCAGCCATCAAAGGAAACCCATAACCCTAAACCCTAAACCCTGAAAGGAAGCCTTCGCGGCCCTACACCCAACCGAAACAAGCCCACACCCTCCCAGACTTGCGTCTGTCCCCGGCCTCGGTGTCCGGCTCCAGGCCAACCTCATATATATATATATATAGATATATAAATATATACATAAATAAATAAATATATATATATACATATATCCATACATACATACGTACATATGCATACAAGTGTCTATAGAAGGAGAGTAAAAAGCTCGGGCTTTTATGAAGCGGGTGAAGTAGGGTTTAGGGTTTAGCATCAGTTTTTGTTCATTACCTGTTTGCCTTCGCCTCTATGCAGCCAACCTCTATCTGCACGATTCTTGCTAGCGTTGATTACCTTGTGGCTTTGCTGTCTCTTTTTTGTGTGCAGCTGGGTTTGTTTCGTCCTCTATTTTGAAATCGACTCCGATGTTCTGCTTCCTAACCCCTAAACCCCACACTTCAAACCACTAACCCCTCAACCCTAAACTCCCCCTGAATACTAAACCCTAAACCTAAACCGAAGCCCCTGAATCCTAAACCCCTCAAGCCTAGACACGAATTTAAGGGCCTATATTCTTGGTACCCTGACAGTAACCCGTATAGGACGCTCTTAAGGAACCCTATTCGAATTATTCAGACCCCGGGAACCCTAAACCCCAAACCCCTAAACCTTAAACCCTAAACCCTAGACCCTAAACTCCAAACCCCTACACCCCTAAACCTTACACCCTGAACCCCAAACCTCCCAAATCCCTAAACCCTAAAACCCAAAGCCCTAAAACCTCTAAAACTCTAAAGCCCCGAAACCCGACACACCAAAGCTCTAAACTCAAAACCGTAAACCCCAAAACCCTAAAAAGGCCCTGAACCCTAAAAACGCCCTCAGAAAAAAATGGGGCTTCCTTTGATTTAAGGGTTTAGGGTTTAGGGTTGAGGGTGTAGGAATGAGGGTTTTGGGTTTACGTAAGGTTGAGGGTTTAGGGTTGAGGGTTGCGGGTTTAGGGGTTGGGATTTTGGGAGGGGAGGATTTGGAAGGGTGTTCGGTGTTCAGAAGGTTTAGGGGTGTAGGGTTTGGGCTTGAGGGTTTAGGGTTTAGGGTTGAGGCTTTAGGGTTGAGGGTTGAGGGTTTAGGGTTGAGGCTTTAGGGTTGAGGGTTTAGGGTTGAGGGTGTAGGGTTGAGGGTGAGGGTTGAGGGTTTAGGGTTGAGGGTGTAGGGTTTAGGGTTGAGGGTTTAGGGTTGAGGGTGTAGGGTTGAGGGTTTAGGGTTGAGGTTTAGGGTTGAGGGTGTAGGGTTGAGGGTTTAGGGTTGAGGGTTTAGGGTTGAGGGTTTAGGGTTCCAGGCGGGATCTAAACGGTGCTACTGTAAGGGTAAAGTTAGGGTTCAGGGGTTCGGATTTAAACTTTGGGGTGTTCAGGGGTTGGGAGTTTTGGGAGGGGGGAATTTGAAAGGGTGTTCGGTGTTCAGAAGGTCAAGGGGGCTGGGCCTCAGGGCGAAATCAGGTTCTGGACATTGATTCACACGGCCAAAGAAGTCTTTGGCGTTCCTCCGTCGAGCAAGATGTCGCACGGTTCATGAACTTCTGAAAGGCGGACCCGTCAGTTCAGGGGGGAAGGCTTTCGGCTGCTGTCTGGTTTATTTACAAGCCACAAAGTCTTTAGCGGAACGGTACTAGCAGCTTTTTGCTCGCCCATAGACATCCAAAAAAAATCGGCCGAATCCCGTTGAGGATCATCAGGGCTACACTACGGGCACCTTGCTGCCGTGAGAGGCTTAGCATATTCTGGGCTCAGGGTTCGACAGTTCAGGGCAGGGTTTAGGGGTTTAGGGGTTTAGGGGTTTAGGATTTAGGGTTGAGGGTCTAGGGTTGAGGGTTTAGGGTTTTGAATTTTAGGGTTTAGGGTTGAAGATTTAGCTTTTGTAGAATTTATGCCTGGACTTCCAACGAATTACCGCGCAGCATCTACTCTGCACCCTTACGTCACCCCTAAACCCTAAACCCTTAAATCACCCCTAAATCCTTGACCCTGATCACCCCTAAACCCTAAACCCTAAAGCCTAAATCCCTAAACCCTAACCCTGAACCCATTAGCATGCCAAGGCCGTGGCACAATAGATCACATCTTTCCCGGCGATGGGAACGCCACCTTGGTCAAGGCGGCATTTTCGGCTTATAACCACAAACCCCAGGCCTGAACCCTAGGACCCAAATCCCCCCCAAAAAAGATGTGGGTTTAGGGCTAAGGGGTTCAGGGTTTTGGGGTGATTCGGGTGTAGGGTTTAGGGGTGATTCGGGTGTAGGGTTTATAGGGGTGATTAGGGTTTAGGGTTTATGGGGGGCGGGAATGCTGAGAAGCCCATCCCAAAAAAAAGCCAAAAGCAACGGCCGAAGCTGCTCAAGAGTCGCAAACGGGGTCGATCTTTTACCCATATGCCTTTAATGCCTTTAATTAGGGTTTAGGGTTTAGGGTTTAGGGTATACCTTTAGTAGCACCCTGAACCCTAAACCTGCATATGTCCTTTAAGAGCAACCTCATGACAAGAGGCCTGACAGCTCAAACCCGAACCGCAGAAGAACCAAGCTCCAAGCTCCTGTTTTAGCGCCCCTATAACCCGGAATGCCCGAACACGCGACTCACCCGAGAGAAGTCATAGGGAACTTAGGGGGCGTAGGCGGGAGGGGGTTTTGGCCATACTTCCTTAAATAAGCCTTCCTAAACCTTCCTCCCCCCGTTCCCTTCCTTCCTCCCTCCCTCCCTCCCTCCCTCCCTCCCTCGCTCGCTCGCTCGCTCGCTCGCTCGCTCGCTCGCTCTCTCTCTCTCTCTCTCTCTCTCGGAATCCTCAACCAACAACCGAAACTCTAACCAAGCCCTCAACCACAACAAACCTCGAAAGCACAAACCCAACAAAAGCGAAGCCCTATAAACCACCGCAGTGCCCCAAACCCAACACACCCTAAAAGCCTAAACTCCCCCCTAACCCGCAAACTCGCCTGACCCCTACACCCTAAACTCCCCTAAACCCTAAACTGTCCTAACCCCTAAGCCTAAACTCCCCCAACCCCTAAACCGTGAAACCCAAACCCAACACACCCCTGAACCTCGGATCCGCGAATTCCTCCCCCATCCTCAGCAATAAAAGCCTAAACCCTCCTAAACCCTAAACCGTAAACCCTAAAACACCCGCAACACCGGCCCTAAACCTTTTGCAATGCCCCCCAAACACGAACAGGCTAGAATGAGTCTGTAGGCTGTAGCATGAAAAGGGCCTTTCACATCTGTAGTATCCAACCTAAACCCCTTAATTCCAGCAGAAAGAATCCCTGAACCCTTAAAGACCCATATGGCTGTCCGATCTTGTAGGGAAATGCATGGGTAGGAACTGCATGGGTAGATCTCTAATTTAGGGACCCTTTGCGGGTCCCCAAAATAGTACGACAACCTTGTGCTAAGGGTGTACCTGGTTGTGCTAAGGGTGTACCTGGACCCCAAAAGTATGTAGAATAATGGGCCTTTTGAAGGTTTTGGGACATTATTTTACCTACTTTTGAAAAGGACCCTAAAAGGGACCCTCATTTAGAGAACTACCCGCATCTTGCCATCTGCCCAAGACCTCTAACTTGGCTCCGAAGAACGGCGAATTTCCAAAAGAGACGGGGTGTGAAGAGCAACCCAAACCCTAGCCCTAAACTGGCCTTAAACCCTAGGCCCTTAAACCGAAACCTAAACCCCCCCCCAGGCTCCCGGCTAGGATTGCCATAGCCTTCGGGAAGCATTTTCAGCCTGGCGTCTTGCTTTCGGGATCCCTTTCCTTAGACCCACTGATATCTCTCAGAGTCTCAACTCCTCATTAAACAAGCCCAAACCTTAAATCAGAAAAACGATGTTTCAGGGCTTAGGGCTTCGGATTTGAACCATCTTGTCCCCAACCTGGTCCTGCGACTTCCTCTTATATTCCTCTGTGGAGTCTCTGATCCATGGTCACTCGGCATCGATCTGCGCAGGGGTCCCTGAGAGTATTAAAACCCCATTCGGCCTCTGTGTGTGTGTGTCATACACTTCTGGCGTCAACCCGACAACCCTGAACATGCCTCATAATGACACTACTCATACAACCCTTTTTACTAAACTTAAGCAACCTTAGATAGATGAAACTCGTACTGATCCTGATGCCTACGAGCCCCTCGTCCGAGGCCAATCCCCTCGCCCGGGACCCTTGGGCAATGGCAGCCGGCAGGGCGAATGCCCACGATGAAAAGGTTTGCCTGCAGGAAGCATGCTGGAAGCCCATGGACGAACCATAACAAACAACATGTGTTCAAGCATTTACACATATGGATCCACGTGTAAGTGCACCTGTGCGTGCATGCATGCCTATACGTAACGCACTATCGTGGTCCTGCTACAGTTACATGTGCGTATACGTACATGGCATCCAGAGCAGGCAAATCATGTCCAAGATCAGCCAAATTTAAAGCCTATGCATCTCTGTGTATCGAGGCAGCGCGATATCATGCAGCTCTGAACAATGGCGCTGCCAGCAACAAGTAGCTGAATGGATGTGTCAGACCACCTCGATATATTCCGACAGACAAACACAACAAATGAATACCCGAAGCCGCCTCTGTCCCGAGGTTCCCAGCCCGTAAACTTCTGCTTCTGAACCCTCCAAAGCCAAAGCTGACCCTAAACCCTAAACCTCCAAAGACAAAAGGAGCCCCTCCCCCCACCCCCCCCGCCCTAAACCCTAAACCCTAATTTGCACCCTAAACCAAAAGGAGCCCTCCCCCCTGCCTAGCGGCTCTTTCTTCCTTGACTCATAGATGCTCTCCGCAACTTCGTTCTGATAGGCAGCCACGCCCATGAGCAGGCCGGCCTGTCACCAAAAGGAGCTTTGGGGTTTAGGGCTTAGAGCGTTTAGGGCGTTTAGGGTTTAGGGTTGACTCCAAGGGGTTTAATTCGGGGCTTAGGATCATTTGATAGGCAGTCTTCTTCTCTAGTCAGGGGCCTGCAAATGTCTCAAGATCCCAAGTAGAGTTATGGACAGTCCTTTTTCTGACCTATCGGCCTACAATTTTTGCGACTTCGGGCTGAGGATACCTGCCACCACGTCCTCCACACCAACGAAGCCCACAAGAAAGGGTAAAAGGGGTTTATCAGTGACTCAAGAATCCTTGAACCCTACATCGCAAACCCTCCCTTTGACCCATCAAACCTTCAACCTCAAACCTTCAATACAAAACCCCGAGCACTACAAACCTAGACAACAAAGCTGACACAACGATCGCCACTTCGTCCGAACCCCTTTAGGGCCTTCATCGTGTCCTCAGTGCTTGCACCTTTCTGCCCCCGAATTCCGTAGCGGAATTCCTGTCGGAGGCCGTGTTTTGAGCTTCGCGGGCGAAACGCTTCACCCCAAAGCACCGAATCTAAACCACAAGCCCCTACGCAAAACCTAAACCCCTAAACTCTAAACCCCTAAACCCTAAACCCGCAAACCCGAAACCAAAAACCCTAGACCCCCAAACCCAAAGTCCAAAACCCTTAAACCCCTGAACCCCTGAACCCCTAAACCCTTGAACCCTTGAACCCATAAACCCTAAACCCCTAAACCCCCCAAAAATTGAACACTAAACCCCTAAACCTCAAAAAAAACCTAAACATTAAAACCCTAAGGTTTATACTGCTTGGGGATTTCGAACATCTGGAATTCAGGGTTTGGTGTTTAGGGTTGAGATGGGTTGAGCATTCGGGGTGTAAGGTTCGATTCTTTATGGCAAGCACTGTAGGCCGGGACCTTCAACAACTGGATCAGCTCGACACTCAGTAGTAAGGGTGGCCTACCACCTAAAGGCACAAAGACTTCAGAACATTAAAACTAACCGGATCAACTCCCATATTTCTGTCCTGAATCCTGCAGAATTCCCCCCAAAAAACTAAAGCCCAAACCCCTAACCCCTAGACCCCAAGCCCTGCCACCCTGAAAGCCCTAAACCCTGAACCCTACAACCCCAACAGCCCTAAACCCCGAACCGACGCCTCCAAGCTGGGACCCGGAACACCATCAGTAGGCACTGAACCAAAACTCCGAAACTGCCACGCCCTGAACTTTATGCAGAACCTTTGTGTAATTCGGCTGATGGACAAAAAAATGTTGCGCTACCTAGAGGACCATGAGTTGGGAGTCATGGTACATTACGGCGACGATTGAGCCCCGAAAGCATGTGCTGTTCATCTCGTCGATGAAGCTGATGTACACACCCTTTACCCCTGTAACACCTAAACTTAGACCCCAAACCCTAGAACTTGTCGGAAATCTTGCCGCTTGCTCTTCGGTTTTCCACTTAGGGAAGGTATCTTGTAGTAGAATATGGCGGGACTATCCGGGGCACTATCGGTACTTCGTCAGGCTTCTATGTTCCACCTTATTGTTAAACGACATGCAACCCCAAAGCGAAACGCAATCGCAGTCCTCTGCTGGAAGCTTTTGGTCTTTCAGTCCATGATGCACCTCGGCACGAGACAGCGGTGCAGGGTACATAGAGTGGTAGATGGGGTTCGAAGGTTATGTGTTGAGATTTTCGTGGCAGCATCATTCTTGATTTGGCTGCATGCTCTTGTCAACAGGTTTGGGGGGTTAAGCTTACTGAACGGTCTTAGGGTGCAGGGGTTCAGGGTTATGTGATGGCCATCTCCATCATCCTTAACAGCGGTAGCTGCAACAGGAGCCTGATCCCACCAACAGCTCCCCCCCCCAATGTTTCACCGTGACCGTGATGCTGGCAATCCTTCACACAATCGTCTTCTTCTTCGCCGCCATCGAGTACTGTTCATCACCTCTCCAACAATCTCTATCGCCATCTTCCTCAACCCTAAACCCTGAACCCTAAACCCTAAACCGCAAACCCTAAACCCCTATATAAACAACTAAACCCCAAACCCAAAACCCCAAACCCAAAACCCTAAACCCCAAAACCCCCAAACCCCTCAACCCTCAACCCCTGAACTCCTAAACCCCTCAACCCTCCACCCCAAGACCGTCTATGTATCGGCTCCAGGCCAGGAGTTGAGCTTTCCGAGCTCTTTGAGGTGGCTGGGGCTTTGAAGTCTTAAGCCTAAGGGTCCATGTACCCAAATAGTATATACATTGGCCCCAAAGTACCTATATAGGGACTACATTAAGGCCAATGTATCTACTATTTGGGCACCTGGACCCTCAGGGTAAGTGCACTCAAATGTTCGTATCAATCATTGCAAAAACATTTGGCCGCATATGTGCTCTTCCACATGTATGTAGGTAAGTTGTTCTGCGTGGCTTTCCATGAATCAACGTACGTACGCCACATGTTTTTGCATGCCGGTAGGTATGCGGATCCGGAAAAAACGTTCCCACGAGTGACGTTCTGAAGACCAGATACCCTCCCAACAAGCGAACAAAACCAACAGAAAAGAGGTAAGCTCGAAAAAAAGTGCCCTAAACCCTAAACCCTGAACCCTAAATCCCTAAACCCTAAACCTGCGGATTTCGGGCTTCGAGGTTGTTTACCTGCATCCCACCCAACCGAGGCGAGCACGTAGATCTCCCCAGGCTGGTGGGAAATCCTGGGTCGGAGGTTCGGCTCGAATCCGTTAGGGAAGCCCTAAACCCTACCTGTGACCCCAAACCCTGCAAAATAGTAGGTTATGACCCCTTAATTAGAGGGTAGAACCCCTAAAATGGTAGGTTTTTGGATTCCCACAGGTAAACCCTAAACCCGAGACGGAGGTCTGAGTTAGGGCCGAGAAGTGTCGTCTGCTGTAGAGTTCTAGACTTATCAGAACCGACAGCGATTCATCCGAAACCTTCATGACTCCAAACCCTAAACGCCTAAACGCCTAAACCCTAAACCCTGACTGTCCGGGCTTGATTGGGGCTTCTGCCCGCCGGGTCTATGAAGGCTTGCAAGGTAAGGGAGAACCAGGATCGAGGACCAACGGCTCCGCTCCAAGCAAAACCCCTCTTCAACAAGGAGCTTTATAACCCCCTCAACCCCTAAATTCATTACTAAAGCCGGAAACCCCTGAACCCCTGCACCGTAAGCCCAAATCTCTAAACCCTTCTTTAAAAACCTAAAACCCCAAAACCATAAACCCCGAAGCCCTGAACCTTAAACCCTATACCCTATACCTCAACTCCAAAGCCGTTTCCAGCCTTCTGTACTTCCGCTCGTTGACCTGTCAGTCGGCAACACTTTGGGGTTTGCGGTTCAGGGTTAGGGCTCTAAGGTGTTAGGGCTAAAGTTGCAGAATGCAAAAAAACGCTTTAATATACAACACAGACACAAACTCACACAACTAACTCCACACACACACACAAACCAACAAATAAATCAAGACAGACACGATGCATGCATTTGTGTGTCTGCATATACTTCTGACAGGCGCTGGGCAGCAGGCACAGGATGGGTTATCACAGAATGATTAAACGTTGAAAAGAAGTTGAAAGAAAGTTGACCCAAGATTTCCGAAAAGTTGATGACACAAGGCTCAGCTTTGTTCAACGTTTTTTCAATAACATGGCTGAGAAACGTTGAGCAGAAAGTTGAGCTCAGGGGAGCTGGGTGCAGGAGCAGCCGAGCAAAAAGTTGAAAATAGGTTGTTGTTCAACCTGATGGAGGCGGGAAGGGGAGGGGGGAGGGAGGGAAGGGGAGGAGGCGGGAAGGGGGTGGGAATGGAAATCCAGCTTTTCCCTAGGATAAATTTGAAAAATAATGAAACATAGTTGAAAAAAGTTGAAAATACCTGAAAAAATGAACAATAGTTGAAGAACAAGTTGGAAAAACGCTGACAAAAAGTAGCCTTCCCCCCCCCTCCGGCTACCCCTCCACCGACTTTGTTTCAACTACTTCATCGGCAACTATCCTCACAACTTTTCCGAAATCCACAGATCAACTATTTTGCAGGATTTGATTTTGTCCAGAAACCTCCTCTCTGGCCGACAGGCCGGTCACAAGCGTATACTCGACTATAAACAAATGTAACAGATTACAAAACAAATAAACACACATGTACATATATATATATAGATATACACACACGCCTACATGCATATACGTACACACGCAAACAAACAAATACACATGAACACATAACAATGAAAACAATTACATACGTATATGCATGTGTATATATATATATATGTATGTATGTATGTATATACATATATATGTATATATACATATGTATATATAATATAATATTCATTTATTTACTTATTATAATTATATTTCCATGCGGACACACTCATATTGCTACATACACACGTACATGTGTATGTATACATATATATATACACACATGTATACACATTAATAATTTGTATATTTTATATGTGTATGTGTATATTTGCGCACAAAACCCTGGCACAAACGCAACGTCGCTGCACCCTATACCCTAAAACCCCACACCCTCAACATAAACCCTAAACCCTATAACCCTATTCCCCAAATCCCTAAACCCTCAACCCCATAAACCCTAAACCCTCAACCCTATAAACCCGAAACCCTCAACCCTATAAACCCGAAACCAAACCCTAAACCCCTCAAACCCCTAAACGCTATAAGCCTTATAAGCCCTATAAACCCTAAATAAACTCATCAACCCTCAACCCATCAACCCCTAAACCCTATAAGCCCTAAACCCTATAAACCCTAAAACCCTAAACCTAAACCCTAAACGCTATAAAACCTAAAAAACTCAACCCTAAACCCCTAAAACTCTAAAAAACACCTAAAACCCTAAACCAAAAACAAGCCCTAAACCCCCCTCAACCCCTAAACCCCTAAACCCCTAAACCCTAAAACCCTAAACCCTAACATCTAAAACCCCAAACCCCACACCCCGCAACCCCAAACTTCGCAACCCTAAAGCCCACAGTGGCTCGCTGAGCTCCCGCGCCGGCGTCTGGGGCAGTGGGAAGTACACCTCCGGCTGAAGATCGCGCTCCGAGGAGTCCTTGGATTTCTTAAAAGACAATCGGAGGGTTTAGGGTCTAGTTTAGAGTTTAGGAGGGACCTCTAATCCTAATACCCTTATTTTAACTCTTATATAGTCTCATAAAGCCACTATATAACCCCAAGGGTGCCTATAAGGGTCGCTCCGAGGAGTCCTTGGATTTACGGGGTTTCAGGGCTGAAGGGTTCGGGTTTAGGGTTTAGGATTTAGGGTTTATAGGGCTTATAGGCATTAAGGTTATAGGGTCGAAGTTGATGTTCAGGGCTCTGCACAGTTTGTTGAACCCTTGCTTCAAAAGTTTTTGTTTGAGCTTCAGGCTGAAGTTGTGAGGGTTGTGTACTTGGAGGTTCATGGGTAATTAGCTATAAGTATGGTTATATGTCCCGTAACATGGGTGATAATTATGGTTTCCCTACTTATAACCCCATTTCTAACTACCCATGAAGCTCCAAGTAGGGCTTTGTTCAGGGTCTGCGTTTTGCGTTGTGGTGCATGCGGCTTTTTGAGGTTTGGAGGGCTCCAGGAGGTCATCGATTGGGTCGTTCACGGCTTTTGCCTGGGTCTAGGCAATACGGTTTATGGCTCAGGGTTGTGAGGTTTTCCGTCTCAGGGTTTCGGTCTTTGGGTTGTTTTTTTTGTTGAGGTTTTTCGAGGTATCAGGGTGCGTCTACCTGGGAAATCTCGAACCTCGAACCCTGAACCACTTTGGGGTGGGCATGCTTGATCCGGTTGAGGAGGGCCCTATACCCTAAACGCTAAAGGGGACCCTTGTTCGGACAACTACCCGTAAAACAAAAAAAAAGGTATCCGCAAAACCCAGATCTTTCCCTGAACCCTTAATCCCAAACCCACCCCTGGGCTCCTAACTATTCAAGGAAGATACAGACACCTGAAAAGAATGGCTCCTAAACCTCTATTGAAGGAAGGTACAGAAACTTGAAGAGAATGGCTCATTTAGATCCTGAAGCCTGCGAAACTCAGAAACGGTTGATGATATAAATCCTGCATTACCCATTTAAGGAATATACCATAATTACCATAGCTTAGGGTCCTTAAGGTAACGCAGGATTTGTATCATCAACAGAATCAACTGAGGGAGTAGGGTCTGCAGGGGGAGGTTTGGGGTTGAGAGTTTGAAACCCTAAACACTAAACCCTAAACCCTAAACCCCTAAACCCTAAACCCTAAACCGCAAGTCCGCCCTGAAGCTTCGCCTTGTCTTCAAGACCACACCCTCAACCTAGATCTGACGTTTGGGGCATGGTACTTGGAGGTTATAAGTAGGGTTATAAGTAAGGTAACTATAGTTCTAGCTCATATTGGGGGACTTATAACCATACTTATAACTGCCCAAGAACCTCCAAGTAGGAAACCCTAAATCCTCTAAACCCTGAACCCCTAAATCCCCTTTACCCTGAACCCTGAACCCTAAATCCTGGCTAAAGCCCATGCAGGACCCTTCGCGCCGACCTCAAGGCGAAACCGTGACCGTATAGAGCCTGAAGCCTTAAAGCTTTCGTTCCAGCTTAGGGCTGTTTTCGTAGGGCTTTTAAGGTCTAGGGGTTTAGGGGTGTAGGGTTTAGGGTTTAAGGTGTAGGGATTAAGGGTTTAAGGGTTTAGGGTTTAGGGTTTAGCAAACTTCAAGCCGGCCGGCAGCTAAGGGCACGTTGATCGACTTCCCCGCCGGCGGGATGTTCGGGAAGTGATTCTTGAAGAGGCCCTGAGGCTGTGCGAGCTGGGTTAACTTAAGGGCCTGGCGGCATCCTTGATGTGTTCTTGCATAATGGCTTCGTCTGCGAACACGAAAATATGTGTGTATATATGTACATACATGTACACACATACATGCATAGCTCCATCCAGATCCAGATTGAATGTAAATGTTGATATAGATACTGACATAATCAAGAATTAGTATATATGTTAAAAAGACATGGATACAGATACCGATGTCGACAGGCATGTTGTACATATTTACATTTACATACACATAAACATATATTCATGAGTACGTCGCATGTGTAGTTCTCTAAATTAGGGTGCCTTCTCATGTCCTCCCAAAAAGTACGGCACTCGAGAACTAATCACATGTACTCTCATGTATGTGTATCGCATATGTGTTTGTGTCAAGTCATCACAAGGCTTGCAAATATTTAGCCTGAGGCGCGTACCTGAAAGGCTCCATTATAGTTCTTTTTTTGTGGGTTATATTTGGGATCCTTATAAGGTAACCCCAAAAAGGAACTACAATGGAGCCTATGGGTACGGTAGCCCTTGCAACTTTTAGGGTTTACGGGTTAGACTAAAGCCCCTTAAAGACTGGTGCGGCTGGGGGCTTCTAGGGCCATTCTAGGGCTAATAAATGAGTTGATCAGAGAATTGCCCGTCCCCGTCTAGGGGTACTTCCAATAGCCCTAAACCCTAAACCCTAAACCGCTGAGGGCACCGATTAGGGTCCCTTGTCTTCCGACGATTGCCACAGTCTGACTTCAGTGATGTAAGTTTAGGTAACTGGCTTCTATAGATGATGGAATTAGATGGGGTTTAGGGTTTAGGGTTCCCTAAACCTAAACCCTATGCAAACCCTAATTCGTCTACACATTCTGTGGGCCGAAGGTCTCTGTTGCTGCAGGCTCCTCTATCAAAATCGCGGGATCGGGCTCGAGGTGAAGCGAAGATCTTAACGCCGTGGTAGAGACCCGTTAGGCCCTAACCCCTAAACCGTTCCTAAGACGTCTGGGTCCTTGGAGCAGGGGCCTACCTATAGTCTCCATTGTAGTTCCTTTTTTTGGCTAACCAAATATATTTATTTTAGGATCCTGACCATAAAACTGGTCAACCAAAAAAACGGAGCTACAATGGAGACTATAGGCATTATTCAGAGATTTCAATTCCAGCTCCCTCGGCATTCGCTTCACATTTCTCATGCGTCGTGGTCCCCTGTTGTGGCTCTTCACACGAGGTTTAGGGTTCATGGTCCCTTGTTTTGGCTCCTCATATCAAGAGCTACCCTGCTGACGATATGCGTGCGAGGGCTAGCAGCAGTAGCAACAACCTACCCTACATACGTTTCCGTCGGGTGCTTCATTTCAGTACCGACATGATCCGACATGTAGTGAAGACCGTCGAGGAACACACTCCTCCCTCAACAACAGTGAGTTGAAAGACTTAATTGTGAAGCTGCACTACCTGCGCTTTGAGCGGCTTGGGGTCTGGGGTGTTGTGGCCCTGAAGGAAGACCCTTAAACCAAATCCCTTGCAGCCGGGCTATTAATCATGTCCATACACCTGCTTATGGAAGTTGCAACCTAAGCCAAGGGGGCTATAAACTCTAAGCACCCCAAATCCACAGGCCCCGCGGTCTCACATTGATACTTTGAATCAAGAACCCTGTCCCTAAACCCAGCCTTCAAAACTTCAAAGCAGACTCTGCGCTGATGTAGAAGCTCCTGACACGCCTTCATATATGTCCCTCCTGGAGATATGTAAGCGTTCCTTCGCATAGAGCTGCACGAAGACTCCAACAAATTTTAGACAAAGGACGCCTGAACCTTAAACCCGACCCTGAACTTCTCTAAACCCCTATATAAAGCCTACAGCATAAAGAGAAAAAGTAAAGGCTTCGGCCTCCAGCCTGGTTCTTACGTTAGAAGAGGATGTTGGGGTATAGTTATGATGCTGCCGTTACATTCGGGACCATTGCTTATAAGAGTGGGATACGAGTAGGAACTACTAGTTCTTCCGAGCCCTGACATAACGTGATATGACTGAAACCTAAGCCATAAACCCTGAACCCCGGACCCTAACCAAAGCCTAAAACGTCTAATCAGAGGCCACCTAGACCACCCCTCAGCTACGCTCTTTTCTTCCCTTAATACTCACTATCCAGGAACCCTAAACCCTAACCCTAAACCCTAAACCCTAACCCTAAACCCCAAACCGTTGTAAAGAAAAGGGTGAGCCTTGGACTTCATCTGCTCGTAGAGCGTCGTAGTCAAGTTCTGTGTGCTAGGTGAGCCTGTGCTTAAGGGACTTAGTGGGTTTACTTGGAGGTTCATGGTTAGTTATAAGTAGGGTTATAAGTAGGGCAACTGTAGTTATAACCTATATTAGGCGGACTTATAACCTCACTTATAACTACCCATGAACTTCCAAGTAGGATTTAGGGTTTTAGAGTTTAGGGTTTAGGGTTTCGGGCCACTAAGTAGGGTTCTCCTGAAAATATCCTTACTCATAAATATAACCTGACTTACTAAGTCCCATGACTTCGGTTTACGTGGGCAGGCGGTCTGCAGCATAGGGTGTAGGGTTTAGGGTTTGGGGTTTAGGGTCAAATTTTACCTTTTGGGGTGTAGGGTTTACGGGTTGGGGGGCTCAGGAGACTTGTAGTAATTCAGTGCTCACGCAGGTCATGCCCTAAACCCTATACTCTAAACCCAAACCCTCTAGGCTCCCCAGTAATCCCTTAATAATAAGGGTACCCTTTTCCTAATATACGGCTTTAATAAGAGACCCCCCCCCCCAAATACAACGGGCAAAAGGATACTACTGGGGAACCCAAACCCTACATCCTAGACCCTAGCTTGTAACAACGGGAAGCTTTTTTTGTCCTGGCTGTGGGAAACAGAAAGGTGGGTTGGGGTTTAGGGCTTAGGGTGGAATGGTCCAGGGCTCAAGGGTTTAGGGTTTAGGGCTTAGGGTTTAGTGAATTTTGGAGAGCACTTCACAGGGTTGCGGGTTTCGGAGTAGGATTAATGATTAGGGGCTTAAGCCCTTAACCCACAGACTTACTACTAGGGTTTTAGGGTTCAAGCGTCAGGGTCGTAGGTTGGGGTCTCTACATTAGGGTCTTTTGAAGTCCCCATATAGTACGGCACCTGTCTAAACAGAAGTCAAGAAGGGACCCTAATTTAGAGAACTACCTAAGTAGAACCCCAAACCCTAAATCCTAAACCCTGATCCCTAAACGCTAAAACCATACACCCTAAAGCCTAAACCCGGATCCCTAAACCCTAAATAGAACCCATTAGTGAGGCTTAAGGGTTGAATCTTAAACACTAAGTCCTCACAGCTGCTTAATGGGCTTATTGGTTTAGGGTTTACGGGTTTAGGGTCGAGGGTTTTTGTTTTTATGTGCATTGGCCCCTTTCCTCCGCCTGAGCCTACCTCTATGAGGCTTGCACTACACTGCCCTCTGGAGCGAGGGTTTAGGGTCGAGGGCTTAGGGTTTACGGGTTTAGGGTTTACGGGTTTAGGGCTTACGGGTTTAGGGTTTACGGGTTTAGGGCCTACGGGTTTAGGGTTTACGGGTTTAGGGCCTACGGGTTTAGGGTTTACGGGTTTAGGGTTCGGGGCCGAGGGTTTAGGGATGAGGGATATACCTGCTTACAGGATCAGGGCTATCCTCACTCCACAGCTTCAGCTCCCTCGCCTGCAAGTGCTGCAGCTCCCGCCTGACAGAGCTAGGAAGAATGCTCTATAGGGGCTTATGAATAACTACCTATACTTTGGGGGCTCCTGTCATAGATATATAGTATGGTATACGGTATACCACAAAACCCTGCCCATACATCAGTAGGATTCGGAGTTTTGAAACAAGCCAGCCGTTTAATGGCCCTACAAGTACAGGGTAGGTCACGGGAGTTAGGGATCATACACGCCTCTTCAACTTCCAGGGTTTCCGCGGTTAAAAAAAACACGGTTTAGGTTTAGGGTTTAGGGTTTAGGGGTTTCAACTTGCCCTTCTTCTGAGATCCAGACTGCAAACCTAAAAGACATGTCCTGTTCATCTAGCAGAAGAGAGCAGCCACCAATTAGCCACCAGGCCCAGGCTCTAGGGCTAAGTGGGAGGGCCGGTCCTAAGTGGGCGTCAGAAAAACTGACTAGGGGCTGCTAAGGCTGATTCGTACTTACATTCAAGGGCACCGGGAGAATTCGCAAAGTACCCTAATTTATAAAGTAATCCTACTTATCACCCCGCTGATCCCATATACATACTGAATCCCATGATATGCGACCACCCGTTTATCTCCTTGCCTACAACCCCACGCCTGAACCCCAAGAATCCCTGGACTCACTAAAATGACTTCTTAAATCATCAAAGGGGGGCTGATGGAGGACTACTCGTGTACTATTGCTAGTACTGGTACAATTGCTATACTCTACCACTACTATTACCACAACTACTACGACTACTAACACTACGACTACTACTACTACTACTACTACTACTACTGCTACTGCTACTGCTACTGCTACTGCTGCTGCTACTACTACTACTACTACTACTACTACTGCGACTACTGCCACTACTGCTGCTGCTGCTGCTGCTGCTACTACTACTACTACTACTACTACTACAACACTACTACTACTGCTGCTGCTGCTGCTGCTGCTGCTGCTGCTACAGCTGCTGCTGCTGCTGCTGCTGCTACCACGACGACGACGACGACTACGACGACGACGACTACTGCTACTACTACTCCTGCTGCTGCTGCTGCTGCTACTGCTACTACTGCTAGTACTACCACGACAACGACGACGACGACGACGCCTACTACTTCTACTGCGACTACTACTGCTACTGCTACAGCTGCTACTGCTGCTACTGTTACTGCTGCTGCTGCTACTGCTGCTACTCCTACTGCTGCTGC
>CAJNJA010045441.1:0-24278 GCA_905231915.1 Symbiodinium necroappetens | reverse complement strand
TGCTATGTGCCAGTGAGCTATGCTTGTTGCACATCATCCGGGGTGTGTCGATGGCACACGCACAGATGGTCACGTGTAGCAGGGCGGGCTGCCGTGACGGTGTACTTGTGGAGCAACAGGAATCTGACGTCCGACAAATGAGCTATAACAAGTATCGTCGAAGCAGCTGGCGCAAGCATACCGGTTCATGGCCATCTACTGTAAGAACTAGAGACCGGGTATGAGTATCGAGAGTAACTAAGTGTCATGTACCTACTATCTCGTGCATACATCCCTGCTCGTGCTGTCCAAGTCTCAGGACCAGGAGGGGCGAACATGGGGCCCAAGCAAACGCATGTGAGGCACTGGCTGTACGTGCCACAGGAGGATAGTCCCTGCATTCCTTGTTTCGTGCATGCATGCATCCATCCATCCAGCCAGCCAGGCAGCCAGCCATCTATCCATCCAGCCAGTCAAGCAGCCTGCATGCCTGCATGCATGCAGGCAGGCACTCACTCGCTCACTCACTTACTCATCACTCCATCACTCACTGATTCAGACATGCATTAATGTCATTGTTGCTTCTTAGTGTGATTCCGTCTTTCATGCGTTCGTAAGTTCGCTCGCTCATTCATTCATCCATCCATTCCATGCCATTCCATCTTACTTCTTCATGTCTCCAAGATCCAAAAACTGATAGCGAGAGACGAGTCTATGCTTCTTCACTTGCTCACTCACTCACTCATTCATTCAGGTCAGTCATTCGTTCATTCACTCATTCATTCTGTTCATCCATTCATGGGCTCCGTTCATCTTCTCAGGCCGGACACAGGAATGCAAGTGACTGTCGCGTGTAAACATCACCGTCAAGATTCGGTTACAGCAGCGGATCCATCCATCCATCCGTCCATCCGTCCGTCCGTCCGTCCATCCATCCACCCCGCCTGCTGCCAAGGTGGTACTCAGCCTGTGAGCTCCAGGGGACTTCGGGAGAAAACACGAGTCTCAGGTTCCACGGATGCTTACACGAAAGCACGAAATTTCAGGCCCCGAACACGGCCAAGCTGCTTTATCCCGAGCGGCCGCCTACAGCAAAACAACGCCACATCCACAGAAGGTGGGGGCCGCGTATTGGAACTTACAGTGGGTTGTGCCCAGCGTGCAGCACCTCCGATGGAATTTTCAATGGATCGCGCTTGCCGGAGCAGGGGGAATCCCTGCTCTCCGCATCCATCGATAGGCATGCAACCCACCTGTTGGAATGTAGAAGGGGTCGTACTTGTGGCAACACGAAAATGCAGCTTCCCCCAATGTGTCACGAACTCAGGACCACAAATTCCTTCCCACCTCAGTCTGGCGCGAGGGAAATGTCGAAAGCCCAACATCCTCAGCTTTTCGCATGCCGGCACTGCCTGGCCACGCCGCCAAAAAACACCCGGAAGGTTGTCAATTTACAATGGATCGTGCGCCGACCCCATGAAACGGCCCGCAATGCGAGGGTTGTTTCCATACAAAGCGCGAGGCGCATGTGTGGAATTTACAAACGCCGGCGAGCACGGGGCTGTAGCACGAAGAGCCCCGTGGATAGAGCCGCAGACTTCGAGCGGAGGGCGAAGGAGTCACGTGCACTGGAACTTTCAGTGGATCGCGCCGATCGCAGGAGGACTCGGGGTTTGTCACGTTCGCGACGCATACGAACGGTGCGGGATCCAAATCAAGTGTGGCGGCTCACGCTATCCCGCTAACTTGCCCGCCTGCATTCAGACTCATTAAACAAGATTAGGACAGTATCAGACAAAGAGAAAGAACAAGCACTATTGTCACATCATATCATCCCATAAAGCCATTCCAGGCGCCTCCGCTGAAAACCTTTGATGGTGCAAAAAGGGACAGGTCAGCAGAATCGGAAATTGGGCTTTAAATCGTTGAGCCAACTTCACTTCCTGAAAACCCAGTGAGCCTCAAGGAACTTCGAAGTGCTGCTCTGGCATCACTCATATCTGCTGAGGCTGCATCGCTGAAAAGCTTAGGCTGCCGCATCAGTCTGGACCGTCATCTTTTTTGTCTTCCGATCGGCCTGTTGCGGCAGCGAGAAGGTTTCCTGGGCTTCGGGTTGTCTTGGCGCTTGGCCTTGATCTTCATCGGCTCTACGGGCTCGGCCTTGCAGACATCAGCTTTCAACGCAACAACCTGCTACGATTCTATTCCCGTGTCTTCACAAAGACGGCACAAAGAATCCTGGCCACTCGGAAAAGCTTGCATGCATCCTAGGGCGACCTCTTCGATTTCCTTTTCACGCCGAGTGCTCGCAGATCCCCAGGTTGATCCCTCCGGTGCCCTTGGAGCCGGACCTCGACAGCCTGCACCAGCTCACCTTCGTAGCTTCTTGCTTAGGGTTGAGGGTTTGGCGACAGCGCAACCCTGCCCTCCGTTCTGGCACGGCAAGCACGCAACTAGGCAACTCCGAATATGGGGAGCATTGAACTTCTGACAGCACGGGTGCCTTCCGCTGCGCTGACGACGCTCGCCAGCTGAGCAGAAACACAAGCATCGGAAGTAGAGACGTTGTCGACAGACTGTCCTGGCCTGCCTTGGCCTCTAAACCGATGCATTCTCGCTCCAGAGTCAGAGTAGCTCTTTTGGTACGAGAGACAGAGGTGTGCTCTGCTCAGTCCACTCGTCGAGTCGTCAGAGCCCCACCGCCGACCAGCCCGAAACCGGAGTGGCCTCATTGGGCGTCTGACTGACAGCATCATCCTGCCGTCGCGAGGAAAGTAGAAGAGAGCAAAAACAATGTCGCAAGGATGAAGCCAAAAAGCTTGCAAAAGGGACGAGCCTAACATTTGACATGGAAAACCGCTCCAATGCATGTTCGCACTCTGTGACTCGGTCCATCCCAGCCTCGCCGTCAGCGAACAGCGGCTCGCATGATGCGACCTCCGGGCAATTTCTGTTCAGCCAAGCTAGCAGGTAACTAAGCGACAAGCACAGTTTTGTCAGAGCCCCTCGACCCACAATCCCGCAACCGGAGTGGCCTCATCGGGCGTCTGACTGACAGCTTTATCCTGTCGAAACAGTGTCGCATTGGATACAGCAAATCTCTCTAGCAAAACGAGCGAGGATGAGATTCGGCGTGGAAAACCTCTCCAATGCATAGTCTTATGTGGCAACTACCCTCTGTGACTCAGGCTGCCACATCGTCGCCGGCATTGGGCAATGCAAGCTTTCCTTCCTGGGCAGTCGCTCTCGTCTTGCTCGCTAGTCAGAGTAGCTCCGCCCCACAAGGTTGACAAAGGAAGACTTGCCACACGCTCCTGTGCCAAGCCGGTGAACAAGAAGCTCCGTGATGACAGACGACAGCATGCTAACCCAAAGTCTCGGCTAACAAGGGGCATCCATCCCCAAAGCATCGTTTACAACACGGAACAGGTTTAGAGGGCTTCAAGAAGTCCCGACATGGCATTGGAGCCTAGGTTCGGGGCTTAAAGTTGAGTAAAGATTTCGAAAACATAAAAAAATCAGGTGCATGGTCTCCAAAACAGGACAAAGCGGCAGTGAAATCCTGGTCGTTCCTCTGCGCTCCCTTGAGCATGTCTTCCACCGACCGCATGACATCGTCGGCATCCGCCTGCTTCGAGCTCGCTCTCTTCATCTGGGTTCTTGCTAAATTTAGATTACCATACTACGGAAACCCAACTATTGCCATAGATCCGATTATGACAACTTAGATTGGGTGCCTCAACAGGAACCCAGTCATTCGCCTTCCTCTTCGAAGCATGTTTCACTTGCCTTCTGAAGCATCGCGAACATCTGCACCGTCTTGGCGAAGTCGTCCGCGAAGAGCTGCCATCGGACTTTCGCCTCCATCGACGCAGAGCTAAACAGCTCTGGGCCATAAATCTGTCACCCCAAACTGTGGCACCAGCTTGCACTGGGGACTGTAGATGTGAAGGCACTGTTTCTGGCAGAAACACAACGGACGGTAGGCTCTCGGAAAGGAACAAGTCGGAACAAGCCCCTAACGGGAAACCGGCCGGCATGAGTCGACAGGAAGACAGATGTTTGTGCGCTAGGGTCCAGCCTTGAGTTTGCTCAAGCACGTAGTATTGAGCTCGATACCGAGTGTCTGATGCTAGGAAATGCCAACAGACTCGATTTGACACGGCATCACCATGCTGGCAAGTTGAGCACTGCCAAGCTAGTCTTCCTCTACACTCTTAGCTTTCTTGCTCGCTGAATCCAAATCAGCAGTCCCGTTGTCTCAGCCATCCGAAGCAAAACCAAACAGGAAGACTACACGAAGCCTCTGCTGCAAGCTTCTTGATCTCCCTCTTCCAGAAGCTGGAGATCAGAGAGTTCGCGAGGTTATCGGGCAGTGCTCGGCAAGCGACAGCCAAGGCACACAGCACGCTCACATTGGGGATGTTCAGTCCATCGAAGTCTGAAAGCCAGAGCTGCACAAAGTCCTGGTAGGCCTGACTCACGGCCTCCTTCTGAAATCCGACGGAAAGCCTCAGCAAGAGCGCCGAAGCCTTCGCCAGCCTTCTCAGCAGCCAGCCTCGTGGCTCCGCAGAAAAACAAAGCAACTTGGGCAAACAGGGGGCTTGGGCTGGACTGAAATCGCACTACAGGACGCACTTGGTTGGCAAGTTCATCCCAGGTGCTGCGATCCGAGAGGTAGCGAGGTACCTGCGTCCAGATGTCACAAGCATGTCAGTCTTTCTCAACAGACGAAGCCTGCACCGCAGACGATAAAGCAGAGTCTTAGCAAAAACTCCGTTCAATTCGGAGGTACCTGGATCTGGCTCGAAGATCCTGAATCCTTTTTGCCTCCCGCCTGGCTAGGACGAACCTACGATGCAGGGTCTGAAAAGGGCAAATCAAGAAGAGAGATCAACATGCCTTCAGCACGGACGAAGGAGCCCCCCGACAGGCGACTTCAGCTCTGGGGGGGCGGGGGCTGCCGTCTAGGCCACTGTCTCTACTTGCTGAGAGACACATCACAAAAACATGCAGGGCATCACTCCACAAACACGCAGCGCCGACTGCCGGTCTCACTGTCCGTCTCACTGTCCTCCCCCCGAAACTCCACCCCAACTCTTTCTGTCCACCGTCCTTATGCCGTAAATGACTCCAGATCGCCTAGCAGCGCTCACATGAGACACTCCGTACCCGCATATCATCTGTGTAGCTGCGCAAAGCAGACATAGCCCGCCAGTGGCAAACACACCAGCGGCATGCAGTCGAATACTCAGGGGCCCAGTGGCATGGCATGCAGTCGACTTTTCAAGGTTATACCAGCAACAGCAGTCAAGAACGCCAGTGTCATGCAGTCGAATATGTATGGGCCCAGTGACATGCAGTCGAATACTCAGGGGTAGGCGCTCCTCAGAATGGCGGCATTGCAGACCGTAACGGGTCGAATACTCAATGGCATGCAGGGACGTGCAGATCAAGTCCAGAATTCCAGAATTCAAAGGCATGCAGAAAACACGGCAACAGAGGAGACCACCCATTGCTCGAGCACACGACTGTGTGTAATGAATTCAGACTTCCGCAGTATTGTGCCGGAGGAAGCCAGCCCAATGTCCACCGCAGCACATCACCGCAGGAGTCCAGCATGGCTCCAGCCAGCAAGTTCAGCCCTCCGTAAGGTGTTGTAACCAGCAAATTCAGCTCACCGTAGGTTTGGAATGATCTCGTCGCCTCAGCCACCAGGAAGCATCAATATATATCGGCATCCGTGCTCCACTCTCGGGCAACGGCGCCGAAAGATGTAGGCCAGAGCATACCCAGGTCGCTGAGGGGCGAAAAACGTGCAGGATCGAGGGGCTTTGTCATGCAGTGCAGAGTGCCAGAAAGCTCGCGCTGCCCCGGGCAGCTGCGAAAGCGCTCACGGGGAGGCAGGCAGTCAAACCAAAGCTGCAGCAAGGCCGGCAGATCAGCGGCGCATCATGGCGAGGCCCACCCCAGGCGCAGATTGCCCGCATCCCAGGAGGGCGGGGCTGATTCACCGAAGAAACCCCAAAGCAAAACAGGAATGAGAGGGGGGTCCGGAATCCCTGCGTATATCTGGGGCCCTAGCTCCTGGGAGCGCAAACCCGAAGAACCAACCCAGAAAGAGACAGGCATGGACCAGGGACAGACAAAGAGACCGACTCACAAACAGCTCTCCGCTTTTTCTGTGTTTTTTGGTTTTAGGGAAGCAGCCGCGTTAGTCACGCTTATTCCCGGGGGTCCGAACATAGTCCAAAATGGAGCTTTGGTTGGGTTCAGGCTGGGTCTTACGGGCACGCTCCTGTTTAGCTTTGGCTTTAGCATGTCCCGTCCAGGTAGCCAGGTCCTCGGCAGTGGGGAAAGGAAGATTCAGGTGCTTTAGGGCAGTGTACCGTAGGCTATCCGGGGCACTCTTAATGTTGAGGGTAGTGAAGGCGGTGAGTGTGGTTCTGGGTCCGTTCTTCCAGGGCGTGCAACAGTGAATCTGGGCTCTACTTTGAAACAGAATGGGGGAGTGCCTAATCGGGGCTACAACGCCATGGAGAAGCTGACCAGCGTGGTTCATGGGGTGCGAGCCCTGGGCGGTGTGAAGCCACAAGTCGCCTCCGGACTGTTGGGACAAACATGTGAGAAATGCGGGAGCATCGGCATTGTTAAGGTCCCGGTGAGGTCCTTTGTTACAGTTTGTCTGAAATGACAGGGTTGTGTAGCGTAGGTCGGGAAAGTGTTGCGCTACGAACTTTGCTAGAACTCGGACAGTGCGTTGCAGTGGGTAGGTCGGGGTTGTAAGGTGTTCAGGTAGTCGTGGACTGAGGCCTAGGACGAGGTACGATTGACCTAGAGCTTGGGCTTGGGGAGGCTTGAGGCGTTTGCACATAGGGATACGGGCCCAAAGTTCAAGTATGTCAGAGTGTTCAAGGCTGGCTTGGGTTAGGAGTTGCAGGGCCAGGATTTCGGCGGGCACGAAGGCAGGCTCAGTGCCAAGGCGAAAAGCGTCATTTAGGATGCAGGGCACTGGGTTCAGAATCGTGCCGGGGGGCGATAAATGCGGGGCCTCGACATCTGCCCTAACTATGCAAGACTCGGCTTGTTTGGATTTCTTGTAGGGCGGTGTGTTGATGGGACTATCCGAGTCAGCAACAGTAGGGCAAACAGGTCGTTCCGTGTCAGCACAGCAATGCATAAGCACAAGTGCGAGTCCAAGAGCCCTGAAGGTACGTAGAATGGCCTAAACTACCCTAGGAAAACCTGCGGCGTCTGAGTGCTCAGCGGCTGCAGTGCCCGGAAATTGAACCCCTGAATCAAAACGCTCTCACTGCCGGGAGATTGGAACAAACTCAGCTTGACTTTACACACCTTTTTCTGCGAACAGCGAGTCTGGCACGGAAGAGTTTGCATGCATGGAGGCTCACCAAAAGACGGCACAAATTCAACAGGCACGAATTCCCAATAAATTCAGCGTGTGTTCGTGGTGCGCGTGCAGCGTAGTGGCGGCATGCAAAGTCGCGCGTCGGCGAGTGGCGTTGTCGGGCGGACCCAAACCATGTCAGTCAGCAGAAAGTGGCATGCATGTGATCGTCCAAGTGCAGAAAAAGTACCATGCTTCCAGCGGGCGGCAGACTGTGGCAAAGGCAAGCCGAAACCATGCACATGCAATGTGAATTCCCTGTACCGTGCAAAAACATGCAAATGAGCCAGCATGCATCGAGTTGTCGAAATCCTAGTGCAGACCTGAGGCTTCATGGGTTTGGGAAGGTCAGCAAAAGCGGAGGAGTGTAGCCCTAGGGGGACATGTTCGAGGACTCAAACACAACCTCTCAGGGTAAGCCATGGCCTCAGTCTAGCGAAAAGCAGAGCGAATCACGGCAGCCTGCTGCGGGGTCAGCACAAAGGAGGACTCCGTCCCCTGTGGCGCCAACAGCAACTGTGGCATAGGCTGCTGCATGGGATTCGGAGTGGCAACGAAAATCGGCTGGGTCGAGCTGGCAGGGATAGACTCCTGGAGGCGAATAGTCTCCGGTCCATGTGCAGCAGGTTGTTCGGTTTGGGAAGCACTGGTTGTAGCCCCAGACTGGCTCGGAGGTTTGCGTGCCGGGATTTTCGGCAGCCTGTCCAAAACTTTAGTCTCCGTTTCTTGGACCAAACTGCTTACTTCCAGAATTTGCCTGCTCAAATCGCTCATCCACGACCATATTTGGTCAAGGCTGTCTTTGCTCTCGGTCGTCACCTTGATGATCTCGCTGAGTCCATGCATTGCTCGGTCCACTGGGAGGTCGTCCACGCGGCCTCGCACGCCGTTCGTCTCATGAAGCACTTCGGCGATGCCTTTCGGAAGACCTTCACACACAGCGGGGCGGACTTCTCGGACCATGGGCACAATGCTCGAGAGCATAGCCTTGAGACTCCCGTGTTCCGTCCACCATGTTGAGTGGTTTTTGTCTGCTTTCTGATCAGCACGGACAAAGCCAGCATGCGTCTCGTTGGAAACCTTCTGGATCGCCTGCGAGATAACATCCACGAGCTTATCAAGAGCCACCAGCTTCTCCGTGATCTTCTCAAGGGTATGCTTGCTGGAAGCTTGAAGCTCTTGAAAGGTCTCACGCCCTTGTGCGAGGAGGCCGTCCTGCATGGTTTCAAGCAGTTTACACTGCTTGTTCAGGCTCTCAAGGAGGGACTCCTGCTTTGTCATGGCCTTCTTGGTCGCAACCACCTCATTGCTGAGAAGGTCCTGCAACTGCTTGAGTTGCGTGTCGTCCAGGCTGACCTTTTGGGCTCCTTGCTTGACTGCTTGATGCAGCCTATCGAATGCATCGGCCAGCTCAGACGCCTGCCTGGTCTCCAGCTGCACCTGGCCCGCGGTTTGTCTCTCTTCGAGTTCCTGCAGACGAAGCGTGATGTGGCGCTCCAGGCTGTCGAACCTTGCAGCGTACTCCTCTTGCAGCTTAAGGTGTAAGACCCCAAGCTGGACCGTCCACCGGGGTGGAGACATCCACCATCCATGCATAGCCAGGGCCGCGCGGCGGGCAAGCTTGAAAGCATGTCTGACCGCAACTGCCAGGACCGGCGCAAGGAGACACAAGAAGGCAGTCTGAACGGCCCGATTCCCCGCAGCCTCCTGGAGGTACAAAAGCCACGAAAGGGCCTGCACGGATGCCGAAGGGGCATCTGTTGCTGTGGGCTGCGTCACGGGGAGAGTCGAGGCTGCGTCCATGGCGGCAAAATTTATAGAGTGCAAATTGACTACCCAGCCTGCAAGCAGAAATCTAGCAGCCCTGCGGTCAATCCAAGAGTATGCTACACATCAGGAGACAGGTTTGTCCCTACGTCAGGTTCCTGGCAGTGAAGGTGCCACAAAGAGAAAAAACATGCCCGTCCTGCCCCCCCCCCCTTCCCTTTCGTGGGGTGCAAGGTCGGAGAGACAGGTTCATTCAAGCCAAGCATCAATTCGGGGGATGGGGTGAGAGGGTCCAAGGAAAAAGGCTCGGTCAAAATTAAAGGTTCTGTATAGGAGTTTGGTATGCTCGTGTTGCAAAGCTTGTTTAGCAGCAGCATCAGCAACAGTGTTGAGGGCATGTCCAGCGTGGCCTTTAACATGGACGGCAACTACACTCGAGCAAAGTTGTGACCAAAGATAGTGCAGTTCATTGATATCGCTTGCATAGATGGTGGGGCGAATAGCTTCGCTCAGAACCTGCAAGACAAAGGACGAGTCTGTCATATATCTAATGGGTAGACACGGGTCGAGGTATCTCCTAAGTGCAAGTATGAGCTTCATGGCTCGAACTGCAGCGAGCAGTTCAGCTCGGATGTTTGTGCAGCTGTCAAGGACTCGACCGGCACAGACGACACATTTAGCGACGTCTCCATACGGAGGGAGGATGGCTACAGCCAGCGCGCCTGTCCTGTTGCGGCTGCTCCCATCGCTACACACTTGAAGACAACAGAGATCGTTATCATCTACAGGCTCAGGCAGGAAATGATACGGGCTGGGGTAGGGAGGTTCAACCGGCTCGTGTCTCATGGGCAGTAAGCGAAAAGATGACCCGATCTGAAGGAGGCAGCGGCCATGGAGATCCACGCGGTGCAAGTCGGGGTAATACTGCAGGGGCTGGAGCTTACGATCTGCAAGCCAATCGGCAACAAAAGACTGCCAAAGTTTACGGTCCGTGGCCGCGTCATCCCAGAAAGGGGCAGCCCCAAGGGGGCGAAAACGAGTCCACAGCAACTGTAGCAAACGGCAGCTGTCAGGCCAGGCCCCTCGCCTACGCTTCGTATTGACACATGCAAGTGATCGCCAACGAGAGTCACGAATCCTAATAACAACCGAAATGGGAGACTGACGATACAGGACAATCCTAGCGACGTGACCCCAATACGAGGCAAAGGCGAGGGCATGAATTCCCTCCCAGGAAGCATGTTGCAGGGCTTGCGCAGCCATTCGGCTGGCACGGCGCCTGACAATCCAGTTTTCAACTCCCGTCATGAAAGGATCAGGAGGGAGAGCAAGTGTGAGTTTAGGCTTTAGGAATCGGTGGAAGTCTTGCATGAAATATGTGGTACTGCTAAACCCTATACCTCGCGCACCTCTGAACTACAAATCACCACTAAACTCCAAATCCCACAGCGCTACACCCCGAAATCCCTAAGCCCAGACCTAAATCCTCAAGAGAACCCCAAGGCCCATACACATCAAGCTGCTGCATTTTTTGAGTGCCCCGGAAATCCCGCGCCCTCGCAAGGGTTGGGGAAAAATCATACTGTGACCTACTAGAACCATGCCCGCCACTTACTTTTATTAATTCCAGAAATCCGCTACAGCAGTGCTATAACCTACAAAGATGACCAATGCTACAATCTACCCCGCATCTACCCCACCATAGCACAAAATCTGGGTAGTTCTCTGAATTCGGGTCCCGCACAGTGCGGCACCCTTATGAAAAGGACGCTACACGGGGCCCTAATTCAGAGAACTGCCCAAAAAGAATAGAATACCTTGGGACTCCCGGCCGGGCCCAGACACCTTGGAGAGGAGGGTGCTCTCCGGAACGGAGATCTGCTGCAAAGCCTGGCGGTCAGCAGAACTTGGGCCTAGAGCTTCGGGTTCTTAGGGGTGTATTGCCTGTTGCCGGTGCTTGTGTTAGCTTGATTTGGGGTTCGAGTTACAAGCTGCTGAATGAGACTTTGTAGAGTTCTATCAGCTGCTGAGAACAGATCAGAAGGTGTCGATGTGCTGTATACAAATGCCTCCAAACCAGCAGAGATAGAGCTTAGGGGGACCTGGAAGTGGGGGACGACTTGGGTCGGAGAATTCGGTGCTTGGGGCCTTCCTGTCCCCAAACCCTAAACCCTAAACCGTCCACGTGGGTACAGGGTATATACAGAGAACGGGGCCCTGACTTGGTCCGACTTGCAGGGCTTTCCAGGCAAGCCTTGAAGTGCGGAACTGCCGGCCCTTATTTTTCAGAAGATTCTTTTAATTAGCATAGACTGTTATGCATATTATTCTAATGATTGTTCATGTCATTTTAAAGGTCCCCTGATGCCCACCTGAGGAACCGAAATGAAGAGCCCTTGATCCAAAGACCTGCACCCAGGCTCATGGCTATAAAGGCCGCTAAAGTCAAGGTGCTTTCTCTTGGAGTATACTCTCTTTGTAATTGGATGATACTGGAATTAGGGAATACTATCAATGTACCATGACTTATATCATAATTTAAGTATATAGGGACCGTAAGAAGACATATGATCTTCCCTCACCCCTTGTCATAACCTCGGAGACTTCTGCTGGCCATCGGCAAGTCTCCGAACCTCGAGGTGATGTGTGAGCCCGCAACAACACAATCCCACAAACTAGCAACCTGCCAAGTGCTTTAGCACTCGCATGAAGCCCAAAATCCTCGCATCGAGAAGGCATTGCTAGTTCAAGGACTTTGAGCATGCTTCGTACAATTGGGGGATCCCTGACATAGCACATACGGGAAGCATACGATCCCGATACGATCCCTAATCAACTATCGCCCCCGGGGAAGGAGGCGAGCACTCGGGCAGGATCTGCTTGATTTCATCACGACTTCAGCCGTGAGACGCAAGCACAGCTTTCCCTAAGCAAACTAGTGTGATAGCACGCAGGCTTAAAGTCACCAAACGGATAGAACATAATAAACCATACGCATTACTTGGAGGGCGGTTGCCACCGAAGCACAAATTTTCACAGTGAGTTGTAGCAGCGAGGAGATTATCATCGTGCGTTGGCCTCTGAGTACCGACTCTGCTCGAAGGGTTCTCCGAAATTCCCAGAATAACTCACTCACAGCATAGTGATCCCAAAACCTGATAGAAACCCCGTGCTCTTTGGTTTAAGAAGGTTTTTTTCCTTCCCACTTAGCTATGACGAGCCCGCATTGGAGGGTACAGTGTGGTGGAACGGTTGAGAGTCAGGAAGTTTCGGGTTTAGGGTCCGGACTCTCGCAACTCAGGGGGAGGGTTAGGATCTTTTAGGGCTGAAAGCGTTACTGTTTCGGGCTAGGTGGTAGGAAGAGTCGAAGCTTGGAAGGACCGCTCTTCCATGGCCCAATTGGGTCATCTGGCTAAATCGGCTAACGACCCATGGGGTGAAAGAGAAAAACAACGACCCGACCAAGCACCATTAAATAATCGTCTGAAGCCGCCGGCGCCAACATCGAGAGAGCACTGCTTCGGCGGTCTTCGGCTGATCCCTCGAACTCTCGAACTCGCCCTTAAGCCTTTAACCCTACGTCTGGGTTTCGGGCATTGGTTTGTTTTCACCCGCTCGGGACCAAGCCTGTGCACCAGAACGGCTTTCAGTAAAGGAGAAACTTGGGAAAGGCTTGCTGTCTGAGACTTCCATCCCCGTCTCCCTCTCTCTCTCTCCCTATCGGGCATAAGGGACATGTCAGGTCCCCCGAACCTGCAAGCCCACCCGCATGTTACAGGATTCAGGGGAGTGAGGAACGAAGTAACTGCAGGGCTCTCTCTCTCTCACTCACTCGCTGTCAAGTCTCTCTCTCGCTTGCTTGCTTGCTTCCCAGGTCGGGCACTTGCTTGCCCCATTCGAGGGGCTCAGTTCGTCCAGCGTCTTGTGCTTCGGTCGCCGTGACACCACTCGGGGTTCTCACCCGCTCTACACCTTGATTGAACCCTACCTCCAAGCCCCGCCCCCCGCCTTCACCTCGAACCAGACCGAACCTTGCACGACACTGCCTCTTGCCTACTTGCCTGCCTCAAAAAACCCAGCTCTGAAGCCTGACTTTCCCAGGATGCACTGCCATCTCTCTCTCTCTCTCTCTCTCTCTCTCTTTCAGTCTCTTTCTTAAATATATATTTATATATATACCGCGACTTGGTAGCGCGATTCCTGACTTTTTCGCGGAACTGAGTTCAAGGACCGAGAAGACGGAATCGAAACAAAAGACCAGAAGATGACGCTGATAATGATTGATGATGATGATGGCGATGATCAGAATGTGAGCTCGACTGTAAACGCACATGTCAGTCAGTGGGTGTGGCGAGAATACACATCACCGAGTGTGGGCACGGTTCTAGAGAATTACACATCAGGGGCAAGAATACGCATGCCCAAACCAAGATAGCGCCGATGTCAGTATTGTATCCGTTCGCCAGAGCCCAACCATGATAATGGCCGCATCGAGTGCATCCGTTGTTCGGAGCACTATGCCCGACCATGGTACCGACGTCGGCGTGTGCATTCGCTTTAGCATGAAAACGTGGCATGCTTGTCGTGCATGTGTTGGAATTTTGTTGGGTGATGTGGTGCCCTGCACCTTTTCGACAGGAAGGGGGGGCAACCTGACCCTGTATGCAACAGCAAAAGCCGTAAATATTCGGCAAAACACAGATCGCAGCCGGCTGCATGCATCGTAGCAACATGTCGAGACGGGCACAAGTAAGGGCCGTTGTGTTGTTGTCGCTGTTGTCGTCCCGGCGGCGCTTTCGGAGTCGCTCTCCAATTTCGCATGTGCGGCTGTCGGTACGGTGCAGCCTTAACTCACACTTTTCTTTGACATACATGTAGTACAAATTGCATCCCTTCTGGAGAGCCCAAGATGTACCGTGGCACCGTAGCACAGTAAACTCCTAAAGGTAAGTTGGACGAATGGAACCAAACCTTGCAAGCTCATCCTCAAGAGCACAGGCAATGGATAGGTGACAACACCGCCAAGATCTTAAAGTCTTCATTCGCTCTCAATCTTAGATTGGTTCTCAAAGCCGAGGCCGAAAGCCCCCACCTCCTGGTGAAAATGTGGCTACCCCACTCTTATCATCTTGGATGCTACAATCAAGCTCTGGGAGAAACTCCCATCTGAGCCTGGCAATCAGGCCCCGCAGGAAGTTCACGGCCTGGGCAAACGGCCAGGTTCTGCTTGCTGGTCGTATCAGTTGGCTTTGCTGTAGCTGTAGGAGGGGTGGTGGTGATATTCATTGTCGTCGTAGCCGCCGTCGCAATAGCCGTGTCTTCATCGCAATAGTAGAGGTGGCAGTAAGCGTCGTCGTCGCAGTAGTAGCCGCCGCCGTCATAGTAGCAGCACAAGGGGTGGTGGCAGCAGTCGTCGCCGTAGCCGCCGTCGTGGTCATCACAAAAGAGAGACGGGGGGTGGCAGCAACCGCCCCCAGAGTAGCAGTCCTTGTCATCGTGGAAGTGGTACGAGGGATCGTGATAGTAGCCGCCGTCGTTTCAGTAGGGTCATCGTAGTAGCAGGTGGCGGTGGTGGTTATCGTCGCAGTAATGGGCTCTGGTCTTCGGATGCACCGATGTGGGGTAGCTGCATGATTCTGGCATATTGGGGCCAGGCCCGATGGCACAAAAGGTGAGTTTTGGAGCACTTTGAGTGTTCGGGAGTGATCTTAACCCCGAAATTGGACAATGTCGGAAAAAAGGGGTTTGGGCATGTTCGAGACCTGTTGAACTCACCTTCTTTCCTTGCAAGCGTTTGAGGCACTTGTGGCATGTTGAGACTTTGGGAACACCCTGGCTTGGCTTGGAGGACCCTGCCCTGTCAACATCCAACCAAAACCATGATAAAAGTAGGTGAGTCGAGACATAATGAGCTTGTTGGGCATAGGATGTGGACAAGTCGAGCCCTCAACATCTTCAGCTCCTAGAATTGCCAGGCCTCGATTTCCATTCCCGTACAGCCGCACTCCTTGAACCAAACGACCTTCCGAGCGTTCGCTGGAGCCGCTTGGAGGGGACCCCCAAACCTTTCACCCTCAGATCGAGCAGTGGCTCCCTAGGATGCAGAAGCTTTGGAACCTGCCAAAGATGTAAGAGATAGACTCCTACATTCCTAACTAAGTCTTAGCTGTCTATCCAAGCTACAGTAGATATCGGAAGCTGCAGTGGAGATCTCGCTAACCACTGTTCTTGGCTACTCAACGTGGCGTACCGCTGATATAGCACCGGCACCTAGATATCTACTGGCCAGCTTAGGGCCGCAAGCTTTCCGAAACATGTCCCAGCTGATTTCACAGGGGGCCAAACATCAATAACAGCGCCTCAAGAACAGCGCCTCAAGAACACAAGGGGGCTGCAGGGCTTGATTCCTTCCTGATGGAACAAAGGGGGGAGCAGGAGACTTCTCCATCAGTCTGTGCGGAATGCATGACATCCCAGCAAGGACACAAACAAGGTGTAACAATGCTTGGCTTGCCGAAGGGTGAAAAGTGTTTGAGGCACTTCGATAGTTTGCTGATGAGCAAACAGCGCAGGATCTTCCTTGAATGATTACACATACTTATCAGGCTAGTGCTGCGTACACGATACCTTGAGAGCGCGCACATGGCATGGACACCCACCTCACAGAATCAGAACGCGAAAAAAAAAACACTGCCCCATGGCAACATCCATCATGGAACTTCTGTTGCACCCGGGTGCCATATCGGACTGAAGTCCTCACGTTGTGCGAGCCCCTGACTCTACGACCCTCCCTTCGTGATTCGTGTACACGCCTAGAAGCGGCCCAAAACTTCCCCTTATTTGGCCTGCTTGATGTTGGCACCTGGCGGCAGAAGCCTAGCACCTAAAGCCCAAAGCCAAACCGCCATGTTGGAGCTTTGCGGCCTAAACGATACCAACTTGGCCCTACCTCGCTACCTCTGGGACCGAAGCCTGACACCCAAACCCACACTGAACCCGAGCCCCGAAGCCAAGGGGTCTTAGAATTATTGTTGTTGCATAATATCTGTATACGTACTATGATATAATATCGATATCCTCATTCGGATATAGAAATTACGTATACGTATTGTCTTGGGATGTTGTAGTTGCCTCGAAAAGCTTGCGATGGACCTACCATGTAGCATCAGTAACGCCTGGACAGGACTTGCTCACAGCTGCTTAAGTAAATGTCCGGTACTTAAGATGACAAGACTGTCCGGTCTCTGGCTTTGTGAGGCCTCAAATTTCGAAAACCTTCATAACCCACATTACAACATCCCAAAATCCCAGGCACTTCATCCTGGCTGGCCGTAATCTTGGAGGCCTCAACCGCAAGCACCCAGCAAGAAAAGGAATTGCCAGAAACCCTCCACTGCCTATGCTCCGTAAGCCCTACGCCAAGAACCCCTCAAGCCTGAAGCCTGGAAGAAGATGTATCCGAAATCCGCAGCCTTGGGATGAAACCCGAAAACTCCTCAAGCCCTTAGTTCTAGCATCCCTGCGAATAATTCTTTGGCATCGAGGTCTCCGGCAACAGCCGGGGAACACAGTATGGGCGCGGGAGTTGTTGCTAGGCCACAGAAGTCAGGAGTCCGAAACCCCGAATCCCAGCACCCCTGAAAAGATGGAACCCTTATAGGACCCTTGCAGGACCCTGTACGGAACCCTACGAAAATTACAGACCTTCATGAAACCCTGATGGAACCCTTACAGAAAACTTCTAGACCCCCAGGGTCCCTTCAGCCCTGTGCTGCCTGAGGGCTCCTCCTTGGAGTCTGGCTCGGACTCCGCCGACTCGCGGGGACCCTTCCAGCCAGCCGGAGTTGCTTAGTTCCCTCTTTGCTTCTGTGTGTCTGTGCATTTGCTTGTTCAGGGGACTTGTGTAGCCTTGTTTAAGTAGTCCCTTCTATAGTTATTATATTCTGTGTGCATTTGTCTTCCTTAATTGCTAGCTCGTTCTAGATTTTGCGTAGTTGTCTTCCTTCTTCAAAAGACTTGCGTGGTCTTGCCTCACGAATTCTCTTCTACGTTCATGCTTGTGTGCTTACGTAGTCGTCTTCCCTCTGTGAGGGGCTTGCGTAATCTGATTCGGTTCGTTCCTTTTTTCTCCTCTCTCCTTCCACTGTTATACGTATGCATATGTATATGTCTCCCTTCAACAAGGACTTTGCGTAGATAGTTTCCATGCGCCGTGCCTTCTGCGCCCCCGCCCAACCGCAACCGCACCATGGTATCTCCCCCAAATTTGGTAGGCACGTGTGGATGGAGAACCGATCCTGTTCCGCAAGGCGGGCCGGAGGATGGGGAAGTAAACCACGCAACCATTCCACAGCCTGTGTGCACTTTCCGGTGTATAGTTGCATTCACACACACACACAGTTTACAGCGATTAATGTGTGTGTCTACCAGTCCTGTTTGTGCTTGCGGGGAGTTTAGAGTCCGGGTTTGGAATTTGGGCCAGCGGGGGCCCAACGCACCAACTCCTGCCAAGCCCGGCACAGGTCAAAACAAACGAGCGCATAACTAGCAAGGGACACCCCGAGATAAAGCGGGGCCTCCCGTTATCAAAGCAGAACCACGGAACAACGAAGAATACAGCAGGCACTACAGCAGCTATCAGCAGCTATAGCAACACGGTCCTTTTGCAGGCATGTTGCTGACAAGTTGAGATCATGCCAGTAAGCAGATGCCATATTCTGAACCGGTGCCATCTGCGTGCGACAATAGAGTGGTAAGTCCGCACATCGCTGCGAAACCGCTAGCAGAACAACTAAGAACACAAGGTGGCGACACAAAACCCCGAGAAACAAGTCCTAAAATGCACAAGTAAACATAGCAGCTTCCCTCCTACATCTCGAAACATCACACAGGTGCGTACGTGTACTACTCGCTGGCGATCCCCGAGTTGCCAGAGGTGCTTTGAAGGCTTCCGACGCACCGCTTCCGAATGAGCAGTACTTCACCCTACTGTCAGATATCTCTTACGAGCCACACCCTCCCAAAACCTCGAAAACATGAGCTGCAAAACACCCAATCCATCAAGCAGTAGATGGAGCATGAATCGCTGCACTTATTCTCCATCTACCGGAATCTACCGGCTTCAGAAACCTAATCCTCAAAAGGGGCAAAAGTGGGCCCGAGACCTCGGGATCCATCTCGCTTCCTGCTCCCTCCTCAGAGGCCTTGCAGGTCAAGGGATTTAGGCTCCAGGCTCTCGGATTTGGGGCTTGGGGGTTTACCAAGCTTACTAGGGCTTAGGGCTTGAGCTCTCGGAACTGGGACATGCCAAGGGCTTCGGCTTGAGGGTCTTGAAGCCCGAAAACCTAAGAAAACTTGGCCTTGCCCGGCAAGGACTCTGCGGACTCCGTCTCGGCGGTCTCACCCGTCTCGGAGTGAGCAAAGGCCTCGGTCTTGTAGCCAAGGGCCTAGGGTTTGGGGTTTAGGGTTTGGGGTTGAGGGGTTAAGCTTACAGAAACCGGGTTCAGGGTACAGGGTCAAGGGTCTTGTAAGAACTTGATAGCAAGGATTGCAATGAGGGCTTTGTTCGGGTTCCAGGACCCTATAAGGGCGCCAATAAGGGTACGGAAAGAGCTGCAAGATTTTTGCCGCGGGCTCCTGCTGTCGGCTTCTTGGGTTCACTGAACCCCCAAAACCCGGATCTTGCAGCCGGGGCTCATGGATGCCAACCCCAAAACCCCCAAAACCCGTAAATCCGGCACCAAAAAATCCGAAATAACTCCAACACCCCCCAAAGAAAAAAAACACCCGACCTTTGCTTTCCTGTCCCAACCCCCCTCCGGCCCCAAGGGCGGCCTCCGTGCTTACAGGCTCCAGGGGCTCGGGAGCCTCCCGTGGAAAAAAGCCAAAAGTGGCCGTAATAATTAGAATGGGGCTCCTTCAAGGAGTCCAAAAGAAGGTTACTAGAATGGCTGAATCATAAGAGGGTTTTAAGTGGTGTATATGTTTTTACTGTAGCCATCATCGGGAACCCCCAAAGTAGCAGTGGGCCCCAATATCCGGGCTACTTTTTGGAGGTTTTAGGGTTACTGTAAGGGTTTGTTTCAAGGCTACCATGGAGACTGTAAGGGGCTTATTTCGGGTTGATGGCTGTTGCAGTGATTAGGCGGTTTCCGGGTCGAGGAGGTGAGCCACAGGGGCGTTCGCGAGTGTCGGCTTCGGGGCCCCGGGATTTAAGGCTTTGGCTTAGAGTCCCGGGTCGTGGGGACTTCAAGGTATGGTTGCTTCGAGGTTTGGTGAGTACAAGGGTTTAGCAGCGTAACGGTTCGGGGCAGGAGCGAGCGAGTTCCGGCTCAAGGTCTTGAGATTGAGTAGTTTTGCCAGTCTCCCGGCTTTGCGCTTGACACTGATCTCAAGCCCCAGACGGGCGGCTTGAGGCTTAACTAAAGCCGTAACACTTAGCACATAAGCCATGTACCTGTCCAAGAAGACCAAGCGAAGCTGGCAGCACCCTCGACTCCTCCTTTAGGCTTAAATCTGCATCATGCTGCATGCAACACTGTCTCATGGATTCTCAAGGACAAGCCTGCGCTACAAACATCCAAGCAGCCAAGTGTCCAGACCAAAAAATCCGAAACCAGCGTGACCCAACGCCAGCACCGCCCCGTCTGTTCCTTCCCCCCAGGCATCGAGCCTGGCTTCCCCGAAAAAACGGCCAAGGAGCCATTTTTTGTGGTATATTGTAATATGCGTTTCGGAATCTAAGGGGATGCTAGTACGAATTACTCCGACTCCGACCCCTACGCTAGAGACCGTCACCTTTAAACTCCGTACTGAAAAGAAAGAAGACATTCAATGCTTGCCCCCCTGCCTGCGGCTCAGCAACGGCTGCGGACCAGGTGGAGTTCGCAGCCTTTTGCCCACGCAAGGCCAACCTGTTAAGGGCTTGGGATGGGCTTTAGGATGTTTTAGGTTCGGGGTTCAGGGTGTGGGCCTCATGTTGCTCCGGGGCTCTAGGGTATTTTTTCGGCTTGTTGATGCTCTTCTCGACTGATGCGTGCGAACTTCGCGGAGGGCCTCGTTGAGAGTCCCAGCGTGTAGCAGTCAGGCGTTGGAAAGAAATGGAGCAGTTTCTGGCATTTCTCACTCATCCCCTTCCCTCGGGACGTCCGCGAAAAAGCAGCGTCGAGTCAAACGTTGGATTTAGGGCCTCATGCCTTCAGGGACCCCTAATCAAGACTTCGCAACCCAGGACGCTATTTAGAAGCAGCTTGGGGTTCGGTTTGGTAGTTGAGTAGCCGGTGTATCGTAACCGCTCCTGGTAGTTCCAGCGGGTTTTTCGAAGATTCAGAGCTCCGGTTTTGGAGGATCCGAAGAGCAGGGAGAGTAGGGATCAGACCCTCCGGATCGACCTGAAAGGGCCTTCGGGGCCTCGTCTCTTCAGATTCTGGGGCCTACACGCGATTCTCCAGGATGGTGTAAGCTTAAAGGCCTACAGCCCCCCGTTTCGGGCTTCTTGCTGCTGCCTGCGTCGATGCACGCCAACTGATTGCAACTAAGTAAGTTCTTCTCTCCACACTCTTGCCCCTCCCAAGACTTGCTTTGTCTAATTTTGCTTACCGTGAACGATGCGGTCGACCAGACCCCACTACGCCGACTAAGCACCGCGGCCAACCCCTGATGGCCCTTGGAAACGCTGCAACACTTCTGAGAGTTTCGCGGGTGCCAGGCAGGGCTTCCGGCACGGGCCAAGACTTCTAGCGCTAAGCTTAGGAATTCAGGCAAGGCCCGCCACTTCTAACCCTACGGCAGGTGTTGGTGCTTCCTCGACGCTGCAGGACCTCAAGACAGCTCAGCCCCCGACCCTGCAGCCGCTTGCGGCACTTCCGTGGGAGCCCGGACTTGAGAAGCCTCAGACTGCCGAAAACTGTGAAACATGGTTTCAATTCATTGCCATTAAAATTCCCATCGTCGGCATCTCAAAATGCCTGCGATGACGAGATGTTGACATAGCAGTAATGACACATGGAGGCCGCGGTGGTGGCAATGGGAATGGCGGTGGTGGTGGTAGTGGTGGTGCGGACGGCGGCTGGGGTCAAGACATGTTGGCGCAGATAGTGGCAGGTGGTGGCAGCAGCAGAAGTGGCATGGCAGTACCAACTGGTAGCAGCAGCAGTAGCAGCAGCAGTAGCCGTAGCAACTGCAGTAGCGGCAGCGGTAGCGGCAGCGGTGGTCATAATTGCTGGAACGCATTCGTATCGTTCGTCGTGGTCGCGGTACGCCGTCGTCGTCGTAGCAAAAATAGTACCAGGTACAGCACTAGTAGGCAGCGCCGGCGCCGTCGTTGTTCTCGTCGCCGGCCGCAGTAAAGTCGCAGTCATCTTCGCAGTTGTGGGCAGCATGAGCAGCGACGACAACGCCAGAAGCTGGAGCAGCAGCAGCAGCAGACGCCAAAGCCACAGCAGCAGGACATACATCAAGTTGTTTCCCACAGGAAGCCTTCATGCATGGCCCTATGTATTCACCTAAGGCTGGGTTGTGTCAGGCAAGCGTGGGAAGTCCTTCAATGCTGAGCCATTCCAATCGGTGTGACATCCAGAGGCCCACACACTTTGGAATTGGAACAGTTGTAAGGCTATCAGCTTCTAGCCTTACTTTTGCGAGCGTCTGCCGCAAACCAAGCTCGAGGAGGAAGAACTAGAACAATCACACCACTTTAAGACGAAGTTCCTGACTACTACGCAGGCACCATGCGCTGGCAAACGCACGGCTCAGATCGTGTGGCCCTGGAAGCTCCAATCGTCGCACTTGGACTCCTCCAGCATCTTCCAAAACGTGCTCTCCCATTCTCCGGTTTCCTCGTTCTTCTCCTTGATCCACAGGGCTACCTGCATCATGCGGCGGGGAATGTCCCAATCACTCCACAACGACTCGACTGTTTCGTCATCGTCACGTGGCCGAGAAGTTTTGTTGAACAGAGGCCCCCAAGCATCCTTGTCCTTGCAGACCAGCTCAATTTGCTCGAGAGAGTACTCAGGCTTCCACTCCTGCACCTTCTGACGGATCTCGCCGATCGTGGTCTCGGCAGTCACGGGGACGGCGAACATCCCGAGAGTGGTCAGCACCTTCACCTCGGGCACGTGGTCCTGGTCACGCTCCGCAATCTCAGCGGCACCCTTCTTAATCAGGCCTCCCTTCTCATCCCAAATCTCACGGTCGGGTGCGGTGTTCTCTGTGAAGATGACCTCCTGGCCCTCCTCTTCCGCCATGCTGACGAGTGTCTAGTGGAGCCAACGGAGGACAGCACTTGAGTCTGAAATGGGACTGCGGGCCAACTTACACCGTGAAGCTTTGGACACTCAATGTGCTGGGTCTTGAGCTAGCCAGGCAGGCATGCAGGCAAGCAGGCAGGCATTCGTCAGAAAGGCTTGCTACCTGCGCCAACATTCGAAAGCGTGATGAGCGTGCAGCAGGACAGAGGTGTTGTCCAGTTCAAAACCGAACCAGCTACAAGAACCACGAGCTCATGGAAAAAAGCCACCGCTCTCGACTAAAGCCACAGCCAGCCCAGTGAGTATTTCGGTACTCTCGCTGGGACGCCAGCATCCCTAAACTTGGAAGGTCAGTCTCCCTGAGAACCTGACTTCGCAATCCTAAGCCCTGTGGTCCATGCACTCGGATTCCCGGAACAAACAAGAGTTTATAGTTCCGTGAGCATCCTGCCTTTTCTGGGATCTTGACCGTCACTACCGGAGGGGTCGTCGGCAAAACCTCACTCCTGACGGGCGAGAATCTGCTCTGACAGGATTATGCTTCGAGATGTTGAGGGTGGTGGATTCAAACTTCAGAAGTTTTGGGGTTTCAGCACTCACAACTGGGACAAGCCTGGCGAGGTTCCTGGTACGTCGAAGCGCTTCGGCTAGATCTTCCTAGCGCGACAGCCTACGATGTTATACTACCTGCTTCCGCAGAAGTTTTGAGGTTTTGGAGTGGCGATGTGGGCTCCGGCAGTTTGTGCGCTTTGCTGCAAGGTTTCAGGTCTCACAACGCTACGGGTATGGTGCGGGAGTAAAGACTGAGGGTGCTTGGCCTACGTTTGTGAGTTTCGTTGGCATATGACAGCCAGCTCACCCGGCAGGACAGGCAGCCACTTAATGCTTTGCCGTTTCCTTCCCCCTCCCCTTGCTGGTGACGTGCAAAAGGCCCGAAAGTGAAGCATGTCAGATGAAGGGGTACGATTGCATCGCATTCCCGGACATGGAGGGGCTCCGGGAAGCTCGTTGTACAATGACGGCCCTAAACCCTAAAAACCCATTGCTTTTGTTTGTTTGAAGCTGCAGCCAAGAGTGCGTCCTCTTCTCTAAGGTCTCCGTGATCTCAGAGACCTGAAGTGGGAAAGAACGTGAGACAGGAGGCTGAATGACTAGAATTGGGGTTTTGGGACATGCGGCCGCATAGTTGCAATCAAGACACTTAAGGAAACAATATTACGTTTTGCTCCGGCTGCTATACCGGTTGCACACATGGCGCCGCCTTATCTAGGACTTTGTGGCTGAGCCTTCAAAGTCTGCTTCGTCGGATGAGCCTTCGATTGGTGGGTCCTCTGATCGCGGACGCCGGCCTCTGCACCCTGGCATCCGAAAATAAATGCCAACCCTCGTCACGAAAAAGCAGAGGGCAGCCTGCACAAAGGCACTCTTACTGCAGGCCTTATCCTGCAAGTTGGAGATCTCCGACTTCAGGAACATAATCTCTTCCTGGCTCAGGGCGCCGCGCTCGGGATATGTTACCTGTAAGCCTGGGAAACAAAGCGTGCCATGAACCGGGAGGGGGAGAGAGAGAGAGAGAAAGGGAGAGAGGCAGGCACGGAACGGGAATGTGCCTATGAGACTATGAGTAGAACACATCCACACACACACACACGCACACACGTGATCCCGCACGCACGTACACACACACACATGCATGTGCAAGTGCATTTACGTGTATATGTACATGTACATGTACATGTGCATGTGCATGTACATGTGCATGTGCATGTGCATGTGCATGTGCATGTGCATGTGCATGTGCATGTGCATGTGCATGTACATGTATATGTATATGTATATGTATATATATATATATATGTATATGTATATGTATGTGT
>CAJNJA010045430.1:0-20228 GCA_905231915.1 Symbiodinium necroappetens | reverse complement strand
TACAACTACTACGACGACGGCGACGACTGTTGCTGCTGAGAATCACACGAATAAAAGTAATGCTAGTAGCAACATCAAGAATCATGAATATGAAGATTTGAATATTCATACTATTGCGAGTAATCTTCGTATGAATATCAAAAAACCCCACAAAAAATGCCGGAGGACGAGCTCCCTGGGGATCCCCTGGCCGAGCCCCCCCACGCGGCTGCGTCGGTGGACGAGAACAAATCCGACGAGAACAAATCCGACGGCCAGCTGGACTAAGAAGTAGGGTTTAGGGTTCAGGGCTGGAGCAAGACTTTGGGTTTAAGGTTTAGGGCTGGAATAAGACTTAGGGTTTAGGGTTTAGACTTCTGAGGGTTCAGGACTTCAAAAGGCTATTGTAAGGGTTTCAAGTTTACTATGCGGATTTCAAAGTAAGGGTTTTGAAGGTTACCATAAGGGCTTTAAGGTTACTGTAAGGGTTTTAGGGCTACTGTCAGGAACGCTTTTTTAAATGGGGTTTTCCAAAAGGGTCCTGCAAGGGTACTAAAGGGTTGAGGGTTTTCAACAAGCACTGGACTTAGGGTTTAGGCTCTTCGGGCTCAAGAGCTATGGCCTTCAGGATGTAGGAATCAGCGATCACCGGCAGTTCCAGGTGGGTACTGAAGATGCATGTTAACAGAATATTCGCAGCAACTTAATAGTGTCCTTAACTTGAAAAAAATTGTGCTAGGGGTTCAGTCTTTCGAAGTATCGTGGCTGTGGGTTTGTGCCGTCTGTGTCGGGCTTTGGCTTGGGAGGAATTGGCTCTTTCTACAAAGCAGTGCTACACCGCATGCTGTTTCCTCTGTGCAGCGTGTCATTTCGATCCGCGGCTGCTTCGAAACAGCCTTTTGCCCAAATAATGCTGGACATGCGTGAGCATTCCAGTCCACATCATGAACATGACACGATGCAATCTGCCTAAGCCGAACCCTTAACCCAAGCCCAAGAGTACCCCCATAGCGCACTTAAGCCGTATAGTAGCCCTTGGAGATAACCCTAAACCCCCTAAACCCTCAATACCAACGCCTGAGCTTTTTCAGGTTTGCTGGAGAACCTCTCTGACGGGCCTGGGGTCGAGCCTGAGGTCAGCGATGTGGAAGCTCGGCTCAAGTGGCCCCGGTTTAGGGTTGGGCATAAGCCGATCTCAGGAAGCGCCGCAGTTTCCACAGAAACTGCTCTGGTTTCGGTGAGTGCTGTCCTGAACCAGACTTTAGCCCGACCGCCAGTGCACCCTCTGAATATGTGACCGGCCTGCCAACATCTTCCTCAAACTGTTCCTTCTCAGATTGCTGGAGGGAGGTGTACGCACAGTGTAGGCCCAACATCCAGGAACCCTTCGTAAGAATACTTGTTGCAGCTGGTCGTGGAGTTTTTTCAAGGTCATCAGTGGCCATGGCAGTGACGTTGGAAGTACTATGTCCGACTTGAGCTGCAGAACCTCGGCCAAATCCCAGATCTGCCAGGGTTCTTATGCTCTACTTTTCTGATTGCAACAGGGTGGGTACAGCCGCAGCAAGCTACAATAGGCCATGTGAGTTCAGATGTCTGTGCCCCATGGGGGGGGTCCTTGTGCAGTCGTGAAGACCATGTCTATACAGGAAGGGTGCGCCAAAGTTACGAGGACTTTACGCATTGAAGCCGGAACAGAAATACTTTGAAGGGCAATGTGACAATTCTCGCGCAGAGTCCTAACCTACTTCGCATCTCGTACTTAGGAGGAGCATTCCTGGACTAGCCTGTAAGCCAAGTTGTCAGCCAATGTTCCAAGATGTACGAAGTGGCTCCATGCGTGTGCCCTCTCTGTACCGATACTGCGCAAGATGAAGATGACAATTGTGAAAGGATTGATGGCGGTGTTGCAGAAAGCTTTGGAGATGTGGTTGTGGTGATGGTGGTGGTCATGAGGATGTCAACAACAAAAGGATATGAAGGCGACGTGGTAACATGATGATGTGACAGAGATGGTGGTGATTACATTGAGATCTTGCTTCACATTCACTGCCGCCATGCGCATGATGTGTTTTTAAGACGCATGTATCGGTGCTGTTGCAGAAGCTCTCTGCTACCTGCTGCTATCTACGAGAAATCAAAGCTAGGATGATGCTTGTCTTGAGCTCTTGTCGTGGTAGTGGTGGCGGCCACGGCCGCGGCGGCGGCGGTGGTGATTTTGGTGGCGGTGGTAGTGGTGGCAGTGGGGGTGGTGGTGGTGGTGGTGGTGGTGGTGCTGGTGGTAGTCGCAGTCGTCGTCGTAGTAGTAGTCATAGTAACAGCAGCAGCAGGAGGAGGAGGAGGCGGAGGAGGAGGAGTAGTAGTGTGGTGGTGGTGGTGGTGGTGGTGGTGGTGGTAGCAGTAGCAGCAACAGCAGCAGCAACAGCAGCAGCAGCAGGAGGAGTCGTAGTAGTAGTGGTAGTTAGGTACTAATTAGGACTCGTCGTAGTGGTGGTAGTAGTAGTAGCAGTAGCAGTAGCGGCAGTAGCAGTAGCAGTAGCAGTAGCAGTAGCAGTGGCAGTAGCAGTAGGAGGAGTAGTAGTAGTAGTAGTAGTAGTAGGAGGAGGAGGAGGAGGAGGAGCAGCAGCAGCAGCAGCAGCAGCAGTAGAAGTAGTAGTCGTCGCAGTCGTAGTGGCAGTGGGAGTGGGAGTGCTAGTGGTAGAGTGGTAGTAGCAGTAGTCGCAGTAGCAGCAGCAGCAGCAGCATCAGCAGTAGAAGGACCGTAGCAGCAGCAGGAGGGAAGTAGTCGTCGTCCTTGGAATAGCAATAATAGCAGTGATGATAGTGTACTAGTGTGATTTTCTTGTAGTTGTTATTTTAGCTCGAAGTTTCGAGCACTCCCGCACATCAAGTTAAACCGTTATCGGAAAGCTGGAAACATTTCTTGGCTTTGCTGCTTCAGGTGACGTCGTCATCGATGGAGGCTGACAACTCGGCTTCGTTGCTGACACGTGTGACCCTTTCAACCAGACATCCCCAGAAGTTTGGGGCTGAGACAGTCTCAGTCATACTATTCATTCCTCAGGTTTCCATATTAGCATAATGCTGTAACATGAATAATATATCCTGCTGCCATGATACGATACTGTTAAGAACATGCCTCATCACAAGTTGTACTATATTATGAAGAACATACCCCGTTATAATGATACCATAGACAAATCATATACGCTACTATTTTGATACTATAGCAACTAGTAGATATTGCCCATGACCATGATAATATGAATAGTGTTACAAGCAGTTTAGATACCACATATAAGATACATAGTTGCACAATACAAAGAATGGACCCCAAAGCCCTCTTCCCGTCAGAACATTCCGACGCGTCACCCACCTCCTCGCCCACGAAGCGGGGTCGGCGGATGGAACGCAAGAAGGAGAAACATGCCGGGGCCCTCAGCTTTTAGGCTTTAGGGTTTATGGGGACTTGCGGTTTAGGGTTTAGGGTTGAAGTGCAGGCGAGTCTGCCCGGAACCTGGGGGGTGAGGGTCGTTTTGGGAGCCCGAGAAGTTCGTGGAGTGTTCAAAATTCAGCTGAAGAGACCGTTGCAGCAATGCGAGCACTCCGTCGCGTCTCTTGCCAGAGACTGCTCAGGAACAACCGAAAGGCATGGTCCTCGGAGCAGGACCAGCAAGTGACAATTTCCGTGTTGTAAAGACTGCTGTTTCGAGCTTTGCGGAAGTCGGCTGGACTTGGATTTAGGATTGGCTTTAGCCTGTTCCGCTCATCACAGCAAGCAGCTGACGACGGCGAGCATAGCTGGACTTTCGTATCTGGGGACCCGAGAGCACGTGCATGTTTGCTTGCCCACCGGTTTGTCTTCCTGTTGCTTGCAGTATTTTTATGCTTGCTCGCAGTTTCTGCCGTTTCAGTTCGTTTCCCTCGAGCTCTCTTTCCCCCTCCCCATCAACCTCTCCCTCTCCATCTCCCTCTCCATCTCGCTCTCCCTCCCTCTCCCTCTCGCTCTCGCTGTCGCTCTCTCTCTAGCACATTTCTTGAAAAAGGTCGCTACAGGTCATAATATGCAATATAAGATACTATAAGAGACCAGAAGATACAAGATACAATCAGGGAAAATTATAAGAGATTATAAGTGCGTAAAAGATACTTTAAGAGACCATAAGAGTCTGTAGTATACCATTAGTAGACTATTTCACCATGACATACTACAACATACTACAAGTATAAGTCACCCGAGTCTACTATACTATACCATCATATATACCATAATGTACTAAAGTATACTCCAGGTTTCAGCATGATGTCGCCAGGAGACGAGGAGGTCATCTCCGGAGCTCTAGGCCGGCTGAGAGCAATTTTGGGGGCCAGGGGCTCTCTTAGAGCGTGGCTATAAGGGGGTCCCTTTGTCATAGGTTTGTAGTGAAAAGGTAGTATGTGATAAAGAAGTATGGTGCGTGAAAGTGCTATCTAGTATCTTATGTTATCTTCTAACGAACTTATGGTATACTGTAGTAAATTCGAGTATGTTCTAGTTGTTCTAGTATGTTATAGTGGTGTAGTATAATGTGTTATAGTATATCATAGTATTTTATAGTATAGTATGGTATACTATAGTATATTACTGTAGTAGATTTGACAGCACATTCTAGTATGTTACCGTGTTTTAGAGCAAACTATGGTAGATTCTAGCACACTAGGGCTTTTGGTTTGCGACCTTGCTGTGAGAAATGCAACTAAGACAGCAAGCGGAAGAATGGGCAGCAGTGGTAGCAGCAACGGCATGTGTGTTGTAGTGATGGCAGCAGGCAGCAGCTTGACTAGTGCTTGGAAGAAGCTTAGTGCCGTGTTGTGGTGGTGTCGGCGGGCGCGCTTCGGTGCCTGCGGCGGTGGTCTGAGAGACACTACAGGTGCCACGAGCTCGATTTCCACAATTCGGCCAGGTATCAATATCGACAATCCCGGCAAGATTGGCGATTTCTACGACCTCGGAAGGTCTATAGGCGTGGGCCGCAGCTTTGACATACATCCGCAGTCGTGGATGTGGCGTTACTTCTGCAAGGCGTTCTTCTCAACAGTATATTGCATTTCTAGTCCCCGCTAGTCGCTTTTATCCTCTTGCTGCAAGCATTCGCCACGGTAGCGAAAGTGCGTCCCTGAGGAGAAGGCTCCTTCGGAGCTGTTTTCAAAGCCACGGTCCGTGCTACGGATGCCATCCGTGCGGTGAAGCGAATACCGCTGCCGAAAACAGGCATCGGGACTCACTGCCCTGTGGTCTCGGGGTCTGGGTAAAGGGTAGAGGTCAAGAGTCCCGTGTACCTTCACTTCGTGTCCTGCAGGTCTTACATCTGCATAGTGTCATAGTCCTAGTCACTAAGTCTCTTCTTGCCATGCATCTGGGAAAGAACAAGGCTTCCCGTACTTTGCAAAGGCCGCGACCGTCAACTACGGCTTGACTTCTTGAAGCAGGAGCTACGCATCACGAAGATGATGGATCACCCGTGGCTTGGTTCCAGGTGAAAAGGGGGCAAGCTGCGAGTACCCCTAAACCCGGAAGACTTGACTAGCATCTCAGGAGCATCGTGAAGCTCTTTGAGGTTTTCGAGGACGACAAGAATGTCTACATGGTTATGGAGCCTTGGCTTGATAGTCCCACGACTCCAACCGGCCCTTCCACCTGCAAGTCATGCCTTCACAGGAGCTCTGTCGGGATGGAGATCTCGAGGAGCACGTCCAGGCGCTGGTTTGCTCATTGCTTGTCTACCAAACAAGGTGTGCAGATAGCTCCGAAGCCGAGCCCTCTACCCCAGCGACGCTGAGGCTATTCTCTTCGCAAGACGTTGCTTTTTCCAGAATACCCCAGAATGTTGTTCAGGAGGGCGGTGTAGATGAGCTGGACGCGGCAACCGTGATGCAGCAGATTCTGCGCGGGGTGGCCTACATGCACAATCACAAGTCGCTTGGACTAAGATGTGGAGGAACCTTTGGGCTTCGGGGCTGGCTACACAAAAGGGCTGTTTTCTCCAGTCTCTGCAACAAGTCCCACCAGCCTTGTAGATGCCTTGCCGCAAAGGATCTGCCATCGGGATCTGACGCTTTGCTGCAGTATCCGGAGATGTCATCACCACCGTCAGCCACAAAGGGCTGACATTCTCATGGGTTTGATTATTGAGTTTGAGTTGCTTGGGATTGGAGTGGAACGTCATTGTGATGTCCTTCGCGTTTGATATGTCCTTAGCCACGGGTCATTCAAATCAAGATGTCAGAGCCTTGGTGCAGCACAATATAATATAATATACCATACTATACTATAAGCTAATATCACAGGCTGAAGACTGGCCTGATGAGAGTTACTCAGGTCTGCTCAAGTCTGACGATAACAGTAGGAAGCCTTATCAGGGCTAGAGTTGGGTATAATGGGACAAGAAGTTGTTGGCGATCACAAGTTGTGGCTCCAGAAATAATTCGGAATTCGGCTCCACCTTGAAACAGGCCCTTGCATGGAAAATCCTATGCCAAGTCGCCAACTCCCGTTTTTCGCAAGCTTGTGTGTCTCAAACTGTGTCCGAAGACTAAGGAAGGCGGAGAACATGCCGCTTGGCAAGAGTTTGGCACGCCTTTCCAGCAAGGGATGTCACTATAGATGGTGCAGCGTTGCTAGGTCACCCCTCTGCACCCCAGGGGTATCCCCTTCCGTGCGGTGGTCCCTCATGTCGCGATCGTGATTATATTGCTGTTTGGGGCTTGAGGCTTAGGTGTGTTTAGGATTTGGGCCTTGAGGTAGGTAGGTAGGTAGGTGTGCATGGCAGAGGGGGGTTTTAATCGCAAGAGCGGGAGTTGACCTAGTACGAGTCTGGTGACGGGGGCTAGCGCCATGTCTGTGACCGTTTGCGCGCTGAGAGGGTTGGGCTGGACCTTGGGGGCGGGAGGCTAGACCTTGGGGGGCAGTAGGGGCCTACCGTGTCGGGACCTGTGTCCACTCGCCAAAAGGTTCGCACAGGTTTCAGAGTCCCGGAGAGCCTGCCGGGTCGTTTGCGTACGCCTGCTAACAAGTGCTGCCAGTGCACTTACGAAGATCTTAGTCATACGCCTGCATGACGTCCCGAGATGAACATGAATTTGCCAGGCTGCTGGTGATGCGGCCGGTGCCAAAGGCAGCGAAGCATCCCCACTCTAAGTTTGAGACTCTTGGCCGTGGGCTGTCGAGTTAAGCTGTTTCGTTGGTCTGCATAGTGGCGGGCTGCGTCTCAGGATCCTTGTTTTATGTCGAAATCTTGTCCAGTTCGGTACCTTCGTTTTTGTTGACATGCAGCCGTGCCTGAGGAGCGCTATCCGGATCTCGGACTTCGGGTTATCCTGTACATATGAGGATGGGCAAATGATGAAGCGGAATTGCGGCACCGACAGCCACAAGTCTCCCCAGGCGAGGATTCCGAACGAATTAGCGTCAGGCTTGAAGCAGGTCGGAAGAGGGTTTCAAGCTTCGACGCGGTGCGAGACTTCCTGCCGTCTCTCGTTCCTTTCGCATGGGACTTCTTTCTGCTCGTTGGTCGTTATTTGCGCATCGATACACAATCTGTCGAGGTCTTTGGTCACAACTACAACTACAAGTGTGACGTATGGGCCTGTGGCGTCATCATGTACTTCCTCCTGATCCTTGGTAGCCTCAGGCCAAAAGACCTAAGATCCCGGGTCAGGGGTTTGTCGGCAGAGCCCTGGATGTAGCGCCGGAGAAACGAGTTTGCACGCTCCGTCTGCCAATGACGGGCCCCAGTCAGGGAGAACCCTGCCAGCGTACCCGAGTCTCGGCCAACTATCCCCAACCTTCAATTCCAATCTGTGCCTTCACAAATGCAATGTTCTCAGGAGTGGAAGCTTACCTTTCGAGGGCAGAGATGCTGAGGAACTGCAAAAGAAGCCCGGAAGCAGTTGGCAACGAGGGCTTCGTGGGCTGTTGGTCTCATGGGATGACCATGAGATGCTGAAAGCACATACTGAATGTTCTAGATGCCGGCCACTGCTTCGTTGGGGTCACCTGCAATGGCAAGAGGGCAAGAGCTGAGTGCTACCGCTCTGCTTCATTTGCCTGGTCGACCTTAGGTTGGTCAGATCTAGTCAGGGAGCAGTTCTTCTGAATAGCGGCTCCGGCCGTCAGATATGAAACTGATCTGGTGTAGTTCTGCATTGTCTTCGGCCGTCGCGACTGTCTCTGCCATTGAAGTGCTGCTCGCACCTGCTGAGGAAGATCTGCGCTGCAAAAGTTACCTGGTGCCAGGCTGGCGGGCAGAACGCAGTCCTCAAAGTCCTTGCAGTTCTGGTCCTGGTCCTCGTCCTGGTTTGTGTCGAGAGCGAGCAGTAGAGAAAGCTAAAGACGGTTTTGCATGTGTTGGATGCATTGGCCCGGTAAGATAAGTTCATAGCTGTCACAGCCAGAAGAGAGCGGCCGAACAAGTGTGGACGCTGACAGCAGCGTAGCTGTGAGATTGGCTGTCCTGCTAGGAGTGGATGTCGCGATCCGGCACCGTGCTGAGCTTCAGGGTCCATCGCAGCTCACTCTGTTCCGGCCAGAAGGAATAAAAGTATGTTACAGTATATTGTCGTATATTCTATTTTCGTATTTGACAGTATATCATAATGTAACATATATGTATATATGTATGTATTTACTCCCTTCTCAAGTCTTGAGAGAGGCAGGCTTGCGAGCCTTGACTTGAAGGCTGCCCGTCGAAAGCCCTGAGGTGAGGCCATGAACCCTAAACCCTAAACCCTAAACCCTAAAACCCTAAACCCTAAACCCTAAGCCCTAGACCCTAAACCCTAAACCCCAGGTGAGGCCATGAACCTGGCCCGACAGCTTCTGAACTCCAACGAGGCCGTCAGGGCCGAAGCCGCGCAGGCGGCACCTGTGGTTTTTTGTAATTAGAATAAATATATAATATAAGGTGATATACTATAATATACTATAATATACTATAATATACTATAATTTACGATAGTATACTATAGTATTCTATATTATACCATAATATACCATAATATACTATCTATAATATACCATAATATACTATAATATAGTATAATATACCATAATATACTATGATATACTATAATATGCTATAATATACTATAATATACTATACTCTACCATAATATACTATAGTATACTATAATATACTACACTATACTTGGGGAGCTGGGATGTCAGGCCTTGCTTTCAGGATCAAGGCTTCAAAGTGCTCGCTTCGTGAGTGGCGCTTGGCTGGCGCTAGTGTGCAGCCTCAAAGGGCTGCTTGATCTCATGGTTTTCGCTGTCCCATCATCTTCACCTAGGAAGAATGTGAGCGGTGGATCCGTTCGCCCTCCCTACAAGTTCGCAAAAAGAACCCGCAACAGGCGCTGAAGCACAAGTGGTTCACCAAGAGGGTCCCTCGCAGAAGACTGGCAGCTGTGGACGAGGACTTTGGTTGGAAGTTCGGCTTTGGGAATTCGGATTGAGGCGTTGGGTTCTGGGACCATGAGGGGCTCATTGTCATAGCATGACAGAACTACCTGGCGCTTCTCGCTGGAGCTGCAGAGCCACTGTCTTGAACGCACCAGGAGATTCTCAACAGTCTCCGCGGCTTCCGAAAACTCAACAAGTTCCGGAAGGCAGCGCCATCAGCTCTGAATATCGTCTTGGTATGTCTTGCGCCCAAATCGAACCTCCTAGCTTCCCGGATTGCCGGAATCCACTGAAGAGGGGCGACTAAGGAGATCTCCACCTGTCTGCGTTGCTGTTTTCCATGTGGCGCAAGACAACCCTGGAAAACAGGCCTCTCTGGCAGTCATTGCCAGCATGCTGCCCGAAAAAGTCATCCGCCCGGGTCGAGACCTGCCAGGGACTCGGAAGCCGTATTTCGAAACTAACCGGGTGATCTTCAGGATGTTTGGGGGGTTTTGGTTTCGGGTTTAGGATGGAGAGCTGAAAGTCAACCCTGGAGCCGAGGTTTATTTATCTCGACAAGGATGGTGATGGCGAGGCCGTGGCTTAAGAAGATGTGTGGGCGACATCATGGCCCGGCCACTGAATCGCTGCAAGCGCTGTCGCTGTCTCGAATCAAGCTTGAACTTGTTTCTATACAGTCGCGCGTGGCACCCAGGCTTTGATGGGGTCTCGCCTCCTCATGAAAACATATGTGATGTCAATCTCGGGTTGAAGGCTTCGGTTTCAATCCTGAAGCTTGAAAGCATGCAGGAGACGTTAATTCAAGTCTGTATATACAATGATTTTGGAATGCCAGCAGCATGCTGCTTGTCACATCAGAAGGGCTGCTAGTGCTGCGCGCTTCCGGTGGCGTCGCATTGGCAGCAGGTCACGCTGACCGAGTTGCGGGAGGCCATGGAGGACTTGAAAACGAACAAGCCGTCTCATGGCTTTTGATTACACTTTCGTGCTGTTCTCCCAGGAGTTTGCCATTCGAGTAGATTCTTTCCAATCTTCGGCACCCCTTTAGACTCAGCAGGACAAGCAACCTTGTCGACACATCGTGCCGGACCCCTGTCCGCCCAGGAAAGACGCGGGACGCGTGTCAGAGGACTCCGAATCAGTCAGTCTTTCAGGGCTGGACCTCAACCTGGAAACTGGGAAAAGAAAAGATAGAGTCTTGTGTGCTATCCGCTACCCCCAAATGTCAGGATTAGACTCAGGCGATCTTGTATACAGGCTTGCCAAGTAGCTCAGAGATCCTGTTGCCTCATCGATGGAATCCGGCGCCCCTGCAGGACATCTTCTCTGAGAAAAAGAGCAACTTCGATGCTTCCCATCCCCTGCCCCAAGTATTGAATCCTCAGGCCGATGTAAACTGTAGCTAGGGCATACTAAGAAGAATACTGATGACAAACGCGGTAACACTAGTGATGATGGGATGGTCATCAGCAGGGAGTAAGCGACAATGATTCGCATGATTGGGATTTGAAGGATGTTGGTGACACTGAGGATTAAGCTTGTCGTCATATTTTGATGCTGCAGTGATGGTGCGGGTGGTACTAGCTGATGATGCTGGTGGTGCTGCGGCGATGATGACAGCGTTCGCAGAAGGGACGACAGCAACAGCCCTGATGAAAAGCTAACAGTAGCAATGATTGGGAAAGGGAACGGGGGGCCAGGCCTTCCGCTCCGTCCGTGAGCCCCTAAATCGCAAGCTTCCGCGTCCTCTGCTACCCCGCCAAGGCACCGTGCCAAAGGCACAGAAGCAGGACGAGCCGGAGGCGAAATCAGCTGCAAAGCCAGCTGCAAAGGCGTCCACCAAACCAGCTGCAAAGTCGGCTGCAAAGAGCCAGGGAGGTCAGGGCAAGGATGGTAAGGAGAAGTTGGAGGAGGCGGCCCAGCCAGCGGCCCAGCCAGCGGCCCAGCCAGCCGCCCAGCCAGCGCCGGCGGTTCCAGCGGCTGAAGCCCAAAAGGCGATGCTGCGTTCGCAGCCCTCTTTCCAGGCTCCGGGGCGCGTGTAGGACTGGGTCTCCGTTTCCCTTCGTGACAGCAGTAGCTTTGGACAAGCCAGATATCTGTCACGGTTACGACAGTTAGAGCTTGTCCTCCTAAGACTCGCCTGGGCAGTTGGACCAAGAGTTCCCGGCCTTCAGCTACACCGAGTTCGTTGCCGCCACCTTCGATCGAAGCCGGCACTCCACCGAAGCGGTCTTGGGGCCGAAGCGGCTAATAAACGAATAGGAGGTCTTCAACAGGGAAGCGCGGGGTAGAGCTTCGGTGGCTTCGGCCTTGAGATCCCGGGGTGCCAGGGTGGTTGTGAGATGTTTTTGGGGGTTAATGCTTCGGCTTGGGGTGTAGGGTTTACCGGAACGGGATTCGATGCCGGAAAAGCAGGGTCAAATGAGTTCCCGACAGCTGCACATCGGGCCTACTTTCCAACTCAGGTGTGTCGTGCAGCATTTCGATGCTTCGACAAGGACTGTGATTCCACCACGAAGCACCTATCCCAGGAAAGCCCTCTCGTCAACTTGGACTCCTTCGCACCCATCCCACGAGCCAAGAACCATGCGAGCCCCCCTGCTTCAAAAATGCAGAACCGGCAACAGCGTCGCCTCTGTGCACGTATTGTCAAGAGGACAACTCGGGCCAGTTGGAGCCGGCTGAGCTGGTTGATGGCTACCTCCTTGGAAACCTTGAGCCTCACGAGGCCCGCTCCGGGCCCCCCTACGGTGGTAGTACTAGTAGCAGTCCTGGTGGCTGTGGTCTGTAGTCGTAGTAGTCGTAGTCGTAGTCGTAGCAGTAGTAGTAGTCCTAGTCGTAGTCGTAGTCGTAGTCGTAGTCGTAGTCGTAGTCGTAGCCGTAGCCGTAGTCTGTAGTCGTAGTCGTAGTCGTCGCAGTAGTCGTAGTCGTAGTCGTAGTCGTAGTCGTAGTAGCAGCAGCAGCGGGACTAGTAGCAGCAGTAATAGTAATAGTAGTAGCAGCAGCAGCAGCAGCAGCAGCAGCAGCAGCGGGAGTAGTAGCAGCAGTAATAGTAATAGTAGTAGTAGCAGCAGCAGCAGCAGCAGGAGTAGCAGCAGCAGCAGGAGGAGGAGTAGTAGTAGTAGTAGTAGTAGCAGCAGCAGCAGTAGTAGTAGTCGTCGTCGTGGTGGTGGTAGCAGTAGTGGTGTTGGAGGTGGTGGTAGTAGTGGTAGCAGTAGTGGTAGCAGTGGTAGTAGATGTGGTAGCAGTGGTAGTAGATGTGGTAGTAGTGGTCGTAGTAGTGGTAGCAGTAGTGGTAGCAGTGGTAGTAGATGTGGTAGTAGTGGTCGTAGTGGTGGTAGTCGTAGTCATAGTCGTCGTCGTCGTTGTCGTCGTCGTCGTCGTAGCACTGTCGCAGTCAGCGACAGATGGGCGGCAGTGAACCATAATTCTCCACCTTTTGCAAGGTAGAGAGCAAACGAACTCGGCAAAATAGTATCAGTCGGCATCCAGCCCGAAATGGCAGAACGTGAGCAGTACAGCAGCACAGGTGGATCAGATCATGGAAGAGCTGGATGAAAACGGTGATGGCGAGATTGACTTCCAAGAGTTCATGGCCATGATGACACATCAGGCGAGGGTGAATTGCGCAGTCGCGGTTGGTTTCGGGGGTCTGGTTTTGGGAGGCTCCCGGACGTTACGGGCCTCCACAGGTGGGGTTGAAAGATATTGGTCATGTATAGCTTGATTTATGAGTTGTGCCGGCTTGCTGATTTGACTGGATTGGAATTCCTTGTCTTCAGACTGCCCATTATGTTGGCTTCCTGATTTTGCCACATAATTAATGAGTATCAGGGAGGGCCAGCCTCGACTCCTTCAGGCCCCATGAGCGGTTTTCTCTCGTCCAGGAGTCTCCCACCATGTCTCCAAAGAGCAATCCTCCCGCCGCGAAAGCAAAGGACAGGCATCACAAGTAACTGTTGGGTTTGGACAGTTGGACTTGCGGCAAGAAGCAGCAGCATTCCAGGTCTAGGAGGCAAAAGCTGCAGGGGGGTTTGCTTGACGTGGGGCTTGTGGTTGATAGCGTCCAGCATGTCCAGCGGGAAGCATTTCATAGCCACAGTGCTGGCTGATAGTGGTCCCCTCCTCACAGTTTCAGTTCTGCGCAATTAGTACCGTCTGGGTTGGCCAGCAGGTTTACTAGCAAGGGGATCTTGCCACTCGTATCGTAGATGCCCCGTCAAGAAGAATTGGGGAAGTGGAATGACACCTGCTTGGACGGCTTCTGATTGATTGTCTCTGGCAGGACTCGGGATAAGACTGGTGGGTTTTGCCTCTTGGCAAGCCTTGACTTTCAGTGGATCTGCTTGGGCTGCAAGTAGGTCGGCGTAGGACCCGTGCCGAGGTGTTGCGAAGATTTGCGAAGAAAAGGCTCCGACGTTTAAGAGGTTGTTTTCTCAGAAGCAGCTTTGCAGAAGCGCTGGTTGCTGGCAGCTAGAGATGCAGAATGTTGCGGGTCAGTGTGTTCGGTCTGCCACGAAAAGGCACAGCGTGCTAGCTGCCAGCGGGTAGGTGTTGCCCGGAAGCTCTTCACATGTTTGAACCGCCAGCTCGACAGCAACCAAAAGACACCGGCCAGCAAGATTGGCCGGAGATGCAGAACTTCCTAAGAAAGTACACACTTTGTATCTCAGCCGAGCTGGCTGTCAAGAAGGTCTCATCCGCAAGTGATCGAGGCCCCGCCAAGCCGTGTGCCTCCAGGAGTGTGCATCAGTTTTCGAGAGAGCAATCAGTCTTGTGAACGTAACTGCTAGTGATTCCAGCATGCCGCCTTCTCATCAGCATCCTTGTGCTCATTGTGATATTCTCGTATCATCCTTCTAGCCTTGTCTTGTGTTTATTAACTTATTCGTATTCTTATTCCATTTCTGGTCTAGTCTTATTCCTGTTGTTGTCATTCGGGCTGCTGTTATTTTTTCTTCACTGTTCTGATCATTACGATTGCTATCGTCTTCGTCTTCTACTTCTTAACCAGCATCATCATCATCATCCTCATCGTCACTGTCACCCTCACCGTCACCGTCACCGTCATCATCACCATCACCATCACCATCCACATCCCCATCACACTCATCTTCTTCTTCTCCATCATCACCTCTACTGCCAGCCTCAGTAGTACTCGCTTGTGGCTGCTGCTGTGGTTTTACTGCATCTTTACCGGTGTTACCAGGGTCAAAGACATATGATGGCCATCGTCATCATGCTGATGGTTACAGTGGTTTTTCCATCATGACACTGGTGGTGAGGAGTTCCTCCTTTTTCGGATTATTACCATTGCTACAGCTATACTGCCATCACTGCAAAGATCGGCTTGTAGCTCTAAGCTTCGAATCGCAGACTCCGGGGTTCTTGCGCAACATCAACGGCAGCCTGCGAAGCCTGGAAGACTTTGCCAAGTGCCGCCCGCGCGGTGAGTCTGAGGGCCAGAGTTAGAAAGCAAAGCGCTACAAAAGCTCGTCATCGTCTCTATGATTGCAGCTGTTACAACAACTATCCTTGCTAAGCATATTTATTTGTCCTTTGTGAGAGCCATGCAACTTATCACGCTTATGAGATAGTTCAGGGTGGTTCCGAGAATCTGAGATGAGGCCATCACCATAGCCTTGACTGCCGTGGCTGTTTGTGAAGGTCACCTTAGTAACGCCACCAAGTTAGACAGCATCATGTCAAGAAAATGTAGCCCGCATGTTGTGTAGCATGTGCAGTTTCAGCATCTGTGTATTGGCGCCTACTATACTCGACCCGACAGACGCCTTTGTCTCATTCTCAAAAGTACGCTAGCCTCTTGTTGCCCCGTGAAGGTTGCATTCGGAACAGATGGTCAAGAACTTTTTCAATCTTTGTGACTGGCGGTGCCGCGGCAGAGCTCCTACAATGCAGGAGCCTCCGCAAAGTGCAAGGCTCTGGGCTCGTGCACGGTTCATGTCCCATTGCGCAGGGACGTTTCACTCCGCGACAGGGATGGGGCTCTGTTGCATCCGCGCATGTGCAAATGCAGAAGGTATCTAGCTTCCATCTCTGTGCAGTGTAATTATCGCAGAGAGGAAGTGACAGGGATGAGCTTCCCTCTGCCGAGGCGTACCGGCGCGGAAGAGTCACAGGGGTGCCTGTAGTTCACGGTGCAAGTGCAACCTCTGCAGCTGTTCCGGTCATGCCCGCCACATTCTTGGACCTTGCAGGCCTTGCCTGCCCACACGAATGTTTTTCTGCGGCACATGCAGAGCATGTCTTCAATGATTTCGTCATCCGCCTGCTTCAGTCGCCGGCCCAAAAGCCGATTCCCGACTCATCGCCCCTAAGCCCAAGCCCCGAAACGCTGCAGAAGCATTGCCAAGTCCGAGTCGGCTCATGTTTCTGCGTCTCATGACCAACGACCTACAGTGGCTTTTCCTCCGCAAAAGAGTGGGCTTGATATGTTTGAGCTGGGTAGCGCTGAATTTAGGGAGGGTTTGTTCGATTCGCAGGGTCGTCGGCAGAGGCAACCTCAGGCTTCTGTTTGTTGAGCGATTGACTGAAGTATCGCCACACCTAGCTGGAATCAGCAACTCCTAGATTAGGCACAGAAGGGAAGCTTCGCACGGGTCAAATTTCAAGTGCTCTTTGTCTAGCCTTGGCCCCCCTGGCTCTCTGTGTCATACAAGACTTCGCGCAGGCACTTGCTGGAACATCCTCTTTTCACGGAGAGGCCAAAAACAACGCCGTACCCGTCGGTGACTCAGGTTTGCATGACCAGTCGTTAGATATCTCCGTGTCTGTCGCCGTATGCATGTGCATCTCTCCGTCTCTGTGTGTGTGTGTGTTTGTTGGTTGGTCGGAGGGTGTGAGACTGCTTGCGGTGGCTGAGGTGTCCTATGACCAAAGTCCAGGTGCTTCGATATTTTTCTCTTTGGAACCAGTCCGTCGCAGCTCTCATGAGGCTGGATGCGCTCCCCAACACGAACTTTAGAGATGAACATGACTGCTGTAGGAAGGCCTAGCACCGGAGCAGCTTAACCTATATAGTTCCCCCGTAGTGCAAGTAGCCTCAGACTGCCTGAAAAGCAGGCAGCTGGAGCCAGACATCTATCACTGTATGGACTACCACGCAGCGCTTGCCCCGCTGTACCTCCCGGAGCTTTCAGGGTTCCATTCGCTCTTGCAGATGTTTGGGAGTTTGGGAGGGCTCCTGTCACATTGCCCAAAACGATGACCTGGTGAAGCCAAGAGCCTCAACCGACAAGCCTTGACCACTACGCAAGTGTTTAGACCATGCCGTCTCCCTCTGACCCGTTCTGAGCCGATGCTTCCGTGCCTTCCCTGTGCATCGCTGGATCTTTGGGTTCTTGTCGATCGAATGTCGTCGCCGTTGAGAGAACATGGTCGTGGACACCAAGTCGACATCGTCGTTGACCAAGAGGCACGGAGTGAGACTCCGCAATACTGGCTTGCAGAACCTTCGAACCTTCTCTGCACAAGCCTCCCGCGTAGGTTGGTGGTGGCTGTTGTGTCGAAGCAGTTGCGCCGGCATTGGGGGCTCGTCGTTTTCTTTCGTATTGTTGTACTACCTCATGATGCTGCCAGGCAGCATTCTGGCCACCATGGAGGGTCCCAGTTCTCCATATTCACAACAATTTGATGCAGATGTGCGGAAAGAGCGCCAGTCAGCAGTTTTCTGCAGCATGTTCCATCCTTGAGTGCATCACGGATGCACAGATCTCATACCTTCTGAAGACAGTCGTGTTTGGAGAAGTCTTTCAAGCTTCCGCACATCCTGTGCGACTTGATTTTCTCGCTCTTTTTCAGGGTAGGCATGGCATGTCAAACATCCCACCCTGCGGGCAAGCTCCACTTCTTGTCATGGCCGTGGTCCAACTTTGTGTTTTTGTGGCCTCTGTTGCGGAAGTCTCAGATCTCCGGCTTTGGATGGCCTTCTCAAAATATTCGTTGTTCGAATCCGAGAGGCATGTCTTGGCATGCCCTGTTCTGTAGAAGCATCTTCTCGCTTGTCCTTCGCAGGAGAAGCCGATTCCGATGATCTTGGTCTTGCACAATGCGGACTACATGGGTGCCCCTTCCAGGGGACAGCAAAGCCAGTCTTCTCACTGGTCACGTCAGACGGCACTTGTTGTTGCTACCGTTGCCGTTGAACTCTTCGAAATATGAAGATCTCAGTATATGTATTGAAGATTATCAGGAAGAAGAGCAGTTCGTAAGTGTAATGCTAGTATGAGTAATCTCGTGCGGACTCCAGACCATGGGACCGATCAAGAAGACGAGACCATGAGAGCGAATGCTTCGGTTGATCAGAAACTTGAACCCACAGTGTGTCAGCCTGCGTCCTGTCTTACATCGCAGGCCCGTGTTCGCGGTAGCTGGGCCTTTTAGTTTCTGGTATCTCCCGGAGCAATCTATGACCTTCGCAGTGACAGCTGGTGCAGGTGTCATTGAAACGGACTTCATCAACGACCGGTTCTGGAAGACCACCTCGACGATGCGAAGACTGAGTCCTCAGCTAAGCCGAATTGCAGTGCTCGAGGTGCGAATGCTACACGATCAGGATTCTCAGCATGAATTGTCTTGTTGCCGTCGTTGCTGCCATTGTTGTTGTCGTTCTTCGACACTCTCCCTTTGCAGTCGCTCTCAGCAACACGCGTCGGCAGATGTCCGATCGAGGCCTCGTCTTCAACTTGCGCATTCGGGCCATCCGGAAGTACGTGCTCTTCGAAGGACGATTCAACATGCTCAAGGCCTTTTGGGCCCATAATTGCACGCCGCTGGAGCGCAGAGACCTATGAATCAGTTTTCCTCCGACAAGCAACACAGTAGTAATCGTCAAGGGTTGATTGCAGCCGTCGACGTGTCCACGTGTGGACAGGCTGGTGTGGCCTACATCAAAGAGACGCAAAATGGACATGGAGTCTGTGCAGTGTCTGCCAACTATGCAGCCGAGCTCAAGCGTGCCTCGGCATCGCAAGCTTCTGCTACACTAGTGATCACGAGCGGCAGCAACCACCACGAGGGCAACGACGAGTTAATGTGAGCCGACTTCTTCATGTTAGCATCGTCATGTCGTCCTTGTCTGAATTGTATAAATTCTATCTTCTGCTTTTGCATTGCTTTCAGCTTTCAGTTTTGCTGTCCCTCATTGTTTTCTTGTCACGCCACGTCTGATGCCCTCCTCCCCTCTGCAGGGTCTAGAACTGTAGTCTGGCTAGGATTGCAACCCCAATGGGGCGTTTTTTTACTCAGCCAGGGAAACCTGTTTCCGGAGCCTGTATGTAAGACCGGACATGCTGCCAGTGCAAGTGCTACCACCATTGCCACATGTTGCCACTGTCGCGACCGCCTCTGTCGCCGGTACGCTAGAGTGTCCTGAACAGACTGTTCACATGTCCTTTTCAGCATCCGATTGCGTTTGTCCATGTTGAAGAACTTCGTTACCCGAAGCACCCAAACACTTTTCAAGCGTCTGCGGCCCTCTCACCATGGGAATCTTCAGGACAGACCTAGCCGAGGTGAGCGGATGCTCTTCCGTGGTCTGCCCAACATCCTGCCTTTGGATAATGCCACTGATCCAGCGGATGACCAGGGCACAGGCAGAGACTGCTGTTGCAGTTAGCGAAGAAGTTCTGGTGAAATTGTGGAAGCCTGAAGCAGTGAGTGCCCCCAGCAGGTACGAAGGAGCTGAAAAGGAGGCGTTACGCCGCCAAGGCAGCGCTACAAAAACGCTGCAGCTTAAACGAGGACTGCTGTCTTCCAGTGAATGCATAGTAGAAGTCTGTCATCCTGACATGTGGTTACATACTTTCGATCGCTTGAATCGGGGCAATGGGCCGATCCTGACAAACTTAGTACTACGTAGCAAGTTATACACTTTGGAAAGGGCCGAGAATGTATACCAGCATGTAGTCGTATCAGCTATATGCAAGACTGCCGAGCAACGTCAAACAACAGCAGTGTTTGTCCAGGACTTGAACACTGTGCCCCGTTGCGAAAAATCTCTGTCATCCGTGCCACCATGTCAACATCTGTAGTAGCATGAAACAGTGTAAGAGGTCGGGTGTGTTCTTAGAATCTTCGCGGGCATACACAACAAACAAATGATAACTGAATAGAAAATAGATAGTCAAAAAACACAGACATAAACATTTATTTTTCTTTGATCTGTATGTAGATGTTTATGAACTTTCTCTTTTCGGAGAGGAGCCGGAGATAGACGAATGTAGATTGTGGGGTGCCTATTTTGGGGACGCTGCCAGCAAACCACACGCCATTCCCTCGAATAGTGCAGTCATACATGTGAGCCAGTACTGCTCTCCAATGACAGAAGTGCGGTCGCATGTCCAGACAAGTTCCGTTAAGATTTCCACAGAAGCTAGCATGAAGGGGCTCCTGTAAGCTGTCAGTGGAGATTGCCCCGATTACCAAGTCGCCTCGGCAGTGGGAATCGTCTTTGTAATCATGGATCCGAGAATATCGATCCCCCAAAAATAGGCAGCAATCAGCTGACGTCATCTTTTCAAATTTGGTTGAGGGATGTAAGCTGCAAGCCATTGGGCATTTCACGGAAGCCTCTGCCAGGACCCTGGAGCAAAGATTTTAATCTTTATCGGCCGCTGGGTGAAGCAAAAGGGGGTGGACCACATTGCAATGCTGACGGAGGACACTTGGGAGCCAAGATCAAGCATGTATGACGCTGTCGGCGTGCATCAGTACTGCGACTACAGTGACTGCTACGATGCTGCAGCTGGTACTACTTTACTACGGCTCCTCCTGCTGCTGCTGC
>CAJNJA010045419.1:0-26717 GCA_905231915.1 Symbiodinium necroappetens | reverse complement strand
TTGCACATTGGCTGGCTAGTTTGCAAACTGTTGCAAAACGGCATATATTGCTGGCCAAACCCCCCCTGGTGAACCCCCCCGTGTTGAGCCTCCCAACAGAGATTGCCTGAAAGAAATTAGCGGGGACTTGTTAAACCTTGTTCCTGCTGGTTTGCTAGAGCTCTGCAGTGCTATTGAAACGACTGGGCACCCTGTGGGGGGTGATCATGCAATGTTGGCTTCAGAGATTAGCAAATTCAGGGGTATATGGTTGTACACTCATATGGGGACTGCAGGGGGTATTCGTACTGTACTCACTCAAGACTCCCGCCTTGATTCAAGTCCCTGCAGAAAGCTCTTGGGTCGGCGATTTAGGCTTAAGTCGTCTCAAGGTCGAGGCTTGATTGAGGTTTATGAAGATAGAGTTGAGGGTTGCGGATACACGGCTCGGGGTTTATTGTGTCGTGCTCCACCTCTAAGCGAAAAATGTCCCCAGTACTATTGCTTCGTACCTGAGGAGCAGACAACACACAGAGCTGCTTCAAGTCAGGAGCATCGAAGCAAGATGCGAGGATCGCAGCTTGCGCCCGAAAACCTCTTATCGCCGTAAGTCTTGGAACCACTACAAGCCCTTTGTTTTATGAGCTTCGTATGAGAGCACCCTGACCACTTGCAAAGCAAGACATCAGACTATTCATGTGCAGTTCTCAACAATTGCGGTCCCGTTTTAGGTCCCCCCCCCCCGCCCCCCAAATGGTAGGGCTCCTTATAAACGTACCCTTAAAACAAACCTATAGTTTCGAAAACTACCCTCATGGCTGAGGACGGCTTGTGCCAGCGCCTGGACAAGTCGGCTTCAGAAGCTGCCCCTGGGTATGGTCCAACAGGAACTTAGGACTTTTGCTTCAGGAACTTGTGCTTCCCTCTTGTTTCGTGAACTGGGTTTAAAGCTTGTTGCAAGGCTTTGTAAACGGGTTCTATTGGGTTCCTTGTAGAGAAGTTAACTTAGGGATTCATAGGGTTTTGCACGGCTTTGTAGGGTTTTGCCAGGTTCACGGTGTCTTGTAAGGTTCTCGTTAATGCACTTACTTCAAGCTGCCAGGACATAAAAGAATCCAACAGAAGTAGCAACATGAGCAGGACTCCTTGGGACGGTCTGCATCTTCTTGACGGGGCTTAAGGGGTTTGTTTTCCATTCATGTTTCAGAGACTTTAATAGACTTTAAGCCGGGCTAGCCTAGACGCGATGCTTTCTGCCATGGCTCTTATAGCTGAGATAGGTTCCTTTCTTTAAGTGAAAACCCAGGCTTGTCCAGCATCCGCCTCGGCCTCAGCCACTTGCAACTTGAAGCAGGCGGCACGTCTGCTGGAAAAGCAGCTCGAAAGCATCCGGGTTCAGGGTAGCTGGGCAAAGTGGCAGTGGCAAGGTTCAAATTCCTTGGACCCAAACCTTATGTAAAACTGTAACCAAAGCAGCCCTGCAAGCCCGGAAGCCGAAACCCAAATCCTTCAACCTAACCCGATTTCCAGGACAGAGGGCTCAGCCTCGCTGAGGGCACTGCAGAAGGCGCAGAGGCTTGTCTCAGGATGCGCCTCTGATGGTCGGCTGTCCTCTATGCTTCGGATGAAGGCGCGATCCTAGAAGGGTAGTGCCTATCTAGGCAACCCAAAGCAATGTGTTTTGGCTTCGGGGGGGGGGGTATAATCCATGCAGGTGTGTTTATAGCGATATATCCCAGTAAAGAGCCTGACATGCGCATGGTTACCTGTCAACCCTGGGTTAGAACACCTTCAGTAGTCCAAGGAAGACGCTGTTGCTAAAGCCCCAAAACCCTGAACACGATCAATTAGGGTCCTAAACCACTGCGCCCTAAGATCCTAAGCCTCAAAAACCCGAAGATCCTAGCAAATCCCCATGGAGTTTTGAACCCCTGTGACTTCCCCTAAATGCTGCATCTTGAACCCTATACACCTTAAGCCGGAAAATCCTGGTGACCTCAACAGGATGCCCCTCGGCTTTTCAGCGCGCTCGCGAAGTTGGCCCCGTCTTCGGACGCCGATGGCGGGGGGGATCTCGAGACGTTTTGCTCTGGGACTGTGTCGCCCGCGGAGCTAGACGCTCGATTGTGCAGAGACTTCAGAAGTTTGGGCTGTAAGAGCATGAAAACGATCGATCTTTAGAAACTTCAGTGCCCTGTTGAGGGCTTGGGTGCCTGAGGTGGAGGGTTTCGGAGTCCAGGCTGGGTGGGGAGGACATTGCTTGCAGGGTTTAGGGTTGAGGGTTTACGATTGAGGGTTTAAGGTTAAGGTTTTACCGTAGGGTTACTGTCGAGAGCTTCCCAGCGCATGGATCCTCGATCGGTATAGTTTTAAACATTATATATATATATATTATCATTATCCAGCATCTGGGGTAGGTCAACCTCCGTGCAAAGCCCCCACAGAGCAGCGGCGTAGGACTTTCCAATTGCTTTCGCGTCTCGAGGGCAAATGTACAGAGAGGGAGCTGAGTCTTCTATCTCGTTCTGAAGTTTGTAGAGGACGGCATGGCGACGAGGGTGACAGTCCGCGATGAGCATCTGGCGGCGATAGGACTTGCGGCCTCAACACGAAGATGTGCGAACCTGACGGGCAAAGGCAAGATGCGACTTCTGGATACTACGTCCCCCAAGAGTGTTTATATTCCCGTCTGTTTTGGGTTGTTGGCATCCGTATCAAAACTGAACCGCCCCTTCTTATTTAGGAGGTTACTGGGAATCGAGGATGTCTTGGTCTTCATGGAGCAGCCGCAGTCAACCGGGCATGTGAGTGGATTTTTCAACATGGTGACTGAGAACCGCTGTGAAATGGACTTTTTCTCCCACTTCCACAATGTCTTCTGCATATTCCATGGGGGTTCCAGCCAGCAAGCAACTAAGATTCTGAGGAGGCAAGCTTTGGTTTTCTGGAGCGAGTAGGCCCTAAACGGCCCTAAACCGCAATCCCTAAACCCACAACAAAACTCGTCAAGGAAACGAAGATTAGCCCGGCCTTCATGACCTCGGGACTCCTCGTGCACCCTCCCTACGGTCCGGCTGCTTGGTCTTGCATCCTCCCCTCAAAGCAAAAGAAGCTCGAGGTGGGGAGGTGCAAAGTTCTTAATTACGGGTCTCTTCTGGGGCCCCTTTTTGAAGTGCACATTGCCGGTCTCGTAGTTTTGCAGATTCAGGTAGGGAGGCCTGTTACAGTACCACGACCCACGACGCAGCACTGGAAGTAACGCATGCTGTAGAATTCTTCGACACCGAAATGCCTGTAATATGGGCGATGTTTACGAGTCAAGTTTTGGAAGTCGATAGACGGCATATAAGACAGCAGTCAGCGGGATGGTGAAGTCTAGTACTTACCCATAGGCTCCTTATTAGTTCTTTTTGGGATTACCTTATCGGATTCTACATATAAACCACAAAAAGGAACTACTTAGGAGCTTATGGGTAGCCAGAAAGAAGAAGTTCGACCAGCCGGCAGGTGAGACTCGTTGATCCCGTACGCTGGCACAGGCCCTTGCGAATGAGCCTCCACCTGAAGCCTGTGGCGCAAAAATACAACTTCGCGGTTTGTCCCCAGCCGCTCTACCGGCTTGAATCACATCGAGATCTGCTGGAGGACTGGCTGGACTATCACAAGAAAATGGGTATCGAGCATTGGACGATTTACGATCTCGATGGCTCGGGTGCTGCAGCCTTGTCTCGCCGGGAAGACGTTGACTTTCAGCCAAATCTTCCAAGCATGTTGAATTCCCCGCGGTTGGCTGAAGGCAACTGGTGGAATCCAATCTGCCTGGAGGCCATTGCGTTAACGCAGTGCTTCTGGCGATATCGTGGGAGGGCAGCCATGGTCTTCTCCCTGCACTCGTTTGACGAGTTTCTCGTGTCCGCAAAGCACAGGCGTGGCGGGTTCAGACGGTGGATGTCGGCGGCAGGACCAGACAACCTCACTACTGTAGTGCGGCTGCCAGCGGTAAACTATGGAGGAGCAGGTTCGTCTGAGGACTCCCCCCCGCTGATCCGACAGTTCCGACGGCACACTGGAAGACTGTTCCTCGGTGAAGTTGGAAGTCCGAGGTAATTGCAACGTGCATAGGTGTTGGGAGTACTACCGCAAGAGGGGGAGCTGGGTGGAAAAGCTGTTTGTCTTGCTTGACTTGCTCTTGGTCGAAGCTTCCTTGCCGAGGTATTGGCACATCGTCGGGGCCAATCCAGACCACGTGCTGTCCGTATCTGTGCCAACAAGACTCCCTTTTCGTTTTTCGGACTTCCCCCTTCCCCCCCCTTCCCAATACCCCTTTTGTAGGCTATACACTTAGTCTTGACTCACAGGTCAATACCACCAACGCCTGGGCAGAGCCGCCACGGAAGCAGAGCAACTTCTTCCAGCCGGAAGCCAGGCTCTGGAGTCTTGAGTACCCATAGGCTCCTTAGTAAATCCTTTTTGGGATTACCTTATAGGTTCTAAATATAAATTTAAACCACAGAAAGGAACTACTTAGGAGCTTATTAGTAGTTTTGTACCTTGTCGCTCCACTCTGGCTTTAGGGTTTTTGAGGTGCGGACTCCAGCCTTATACGCAAAGGTTTGCTCACGCGGCTCTTAGAAACCCTCAACGCAGCAGGTTCGTCCTAGCCTAGCGGGAGGGTAAAAACACCCTAAACCCCAAGCCCCAAAACCCTAAATCCCAAGTCACCTTGTTGTTGCATTGCTACTAGGTGTTCTATTACTTCCTCTTTCCACCCTCCTGTCATCTAGCTGCCATCGCCTTGAGCGTGCTAGTGATGCTAGTGGTATGTCCCAGTAGCAATCTCGGACGCTTACCGCCATGCCTGCTTTGCGAGTGCGTGAGTCGAAATCCCAAGCCCCTTTGAGGATCATCCGATGCGTCCTTAGCCCCGAACAGGGAACCTCTGCAACTAAGGACGTCTTGCGGGTAAACCATTACATCGATGCCTTGGGTCCACGCGATCGACGCAAGGATCGCTTCCCTGCACAAGATGCACGCCCTAAACCCTAAACCCTTAACGAACTAGTTCAGGATTTTTAAGGTTTATGAAAAGAATCTAATTCCAGGCCCAAAACCCCAAACATAGACCCCTCGGGCCACACTCCCTCGCGGCATAATCGAGCTCCCGGAGACTTGGATTAGGATTTTGGTTTAGGGTTTAGGGTCTGTCTGCAATGCCTGGAAGCCCTAGACAAAACCACCAGCAAGTCGCAAGGATCTCTTCGTCCACGAAGACCCAGAGCAAGTTCTCGGCTGGGCTGCCGAGGAGCTGCAAGTGGCCAGAGATCGAAGCTGGGTATCATCTCAGGGCTCGGATCGGAGTTTACGGCTCTCCCGACTTTAAGGGCTTATAGGGTTTGTCTTGAAGGGTTTAGGGTCTCTTTTGTTGAGGTTGAGGTTCGTTTTTTGAACTAGTGTTACTTGCAGAGGCGCGACAACAGGAGCAAGGCATGGGTGCCCGTAAATCTGCACCATACCATAATACGTGAAAAGCCTTCAGAGTCCATGAACCTAGACCCTCCATGTCTACCCTCTATTAGACCCTATGTACCCATTATTTGGGACCATATACCCCTATTTGAGGGTACAAGGAGGGTCCATGAAGTTCTGTCATCTTTTTAGGAGGTGCTCTTCGGGGGTCCTTAGGCCGAGCCCGTCTCAGAGACCACCAACTCTTCTCTGTGGCTGGGCCTCTACTTGCGGCACTCCGAAGGGCCGGAGGGATGGAGATCCCCGAGGAAGAGCAGGTGGGGGAATGTTGGTGCGTGGAGGGTTTAGGGTTTAGGGTTTGGTTTATGTTTAGGTCCATTGAACCTTACTGCTTCACGAATTCAATCCTCAAGCCTCAACCCTGGACACCTACTGAAAGACTTAGGCTCCAAACATCTCCGCACTGCTGGATGCCTCTTTCCGGAGCCTTTCGCCTGCACTGCGGGTAGCCTTCCACCTGGCCGGAGCTGCAGAGGAGGGCCACGTGCGGAAGGCGCCGGGTCTTGGGGGAAAGGGTTGCTTAGGCAAGTTTTACGGGATGAGGGCCCATTTTTGGGGAATCTTTGTGTTGCGTGGATGGGGTTGATTTAGAATCGTGTTTTCGATGGGGGTTTGGAGACAAGGTCGCTGACAGTTCCTCTCGCAGGTTGAACGCGTTTTTTGGATACAGTCAGGAGACTGAGGTCTATTCAAAAACTTGCAGATTCCGCAGGAGTACCTAGTGTTTCCAGCAGTGCCCGGGAAGAGTTGCAATCTTGTGCTGGATTGATGCATAAGCAAGGATCCCAGGAACAATTCCATCGGCACCTTTATTATCATCGAGACAATATGTTGAATAGTCTTATACTACACAGCTTCCGCATCAGCAGCAGATCTTTTCCCAAAAAGCCGGCGGAAGGTCTTGCGCGATGGCTTCGTCAGCTGCGACCTCGACCAGGACAGAAGCTCGGCGGCCTTCGACCCTAAACCCTAAACCCCTAAACCCCTAAACCCTAAACCCTGGGGAGGTTTCTCAAGGCCCTTCAGGTTCAAGTCCGAGTTTTCTTTAAAAAATATGGCAGCCCCAGGATCTCAACGAGATGTATCCAGGCTTGTAAGGCATTGTAAGGGCTTAGGGTCCAGGTAGTCACCCCAAAAGCCTTGAGCCTTAGATCCGTGGTTTAGGGGCAGCAGTGGCTCCGATGGCGCTAATCTTCCGCTGGCCTGGGTAGGGCTTAGCAGAGAAAGAAGCTTGAAAGCGGCCCTCAACGGCTCCCCAACTTCCAACCCGATTCGCTAAACCACCATGGAACATGAAACTTTATGGCCGTTTGGCCTTAGGATTCAAAGTTCAGGAAGTTTAGGATTTGCGGTTTGGGGTTTTCGCAACTAGACCGATCCAGAGGAGGATCCGGGCGACATAGGTGTGAAGAGTGTCGTAGGGGTCGGGGCTCCCCCGCCTGGCACTCGGAGCTAGCACTGCAGGTCTTTTACAGTCTTAGAGATGATGTTTCACGTGGCAGGTCTTCCTTAAGGCTTCTGGGGCTGAGGGGTTTTCAAGTTGCAGATGCCAAGGCGTACACTAAGATTTGGTATCATGGTGGGGATCTACCGGACAGGCTTGCAGGGCCAACCCATCGGGCTTCGAACATTCAGACCCTCCCTAAACCTTATATACAGCTTCAACCCTCCCGTAAACCCTAAGCCAAAAAGCCTTAAACCCTAAACCCAAATGGAGGTTTCCGAGAATAGGGGACCCTAATACCGTACCCCAAACAGTAGGATCCTTATTATAAGGACCCCAAAATAAGGTACCCTAGTTTTCGGAAAGTTCCAAACCCATAAAGCCCCTTTGCAAGCAAAAGCCCAGGAGTGTTGTCTTCGGCAGAGTTCTTGGGTTGTTCCGAGCCGTCGGGCTGGGCAGCTCGGCTTGTTGCTTTAGGGCTGTACGGTCTCAGGGTTTAGGGTGTACATAGGGTTTAGGGTGTATAGGGTTTAGGGTTTAGGGCTTATAGGGCTTATAGGGTTTAGGCTTTAGGGTTTATAGGGCTTATAGGGTTTAGGGTGTATGTAGGGTTTAGGGTTAGGGAGTCCCACCTCGAGTAGTTTCAGATCAGCCCTTGCAAACATTGCGGCAGCTGACGGATCAGGGCAATGTGTGCTGCAGCCCCCTGCTCCAAAAAAAGGTGTTGTAGGGTTGTTCTTGCATGCATGTCTGCAGCAAAAGGGTTTGGGGTTTAAAACCAGGTTGGGCACGGGGGGATGTGCCAGCCCCTCCTCAAAAAGGGTTGTACAGGGCTGGGGTTTTAAGGGGTGGCGGCATTTAGGGTTCAAAGCCTTAGGGTTTTGTGGTGTCAGATTCAGGCCCTACGGTTTAGGGTTCAGGGTTGACGCTTTAGGACTGTCGGAATCAGTGCAGGGTGTTCGGGGTTCAGGGGTTAAGGTTTTGAGCTCCGGGTTTAGGGTGCTAGGGTTGGCTTTTAGGGTTGAGGGTTTGAGGGCATAGGGTTTGGCATACATGTGTATGTATATATATATATAATGTATTTAAGTATTTATTTGTTTATGTATAGAGGTTTTAGGGCCGTGCACTGCAGAGATTTTGAGGGTTTAGGGTTCCCGGCGGGTCTGAGAGTTTACCAGAAGCTACTGTTCCTCGCAATGTGTAGCAGGATGTATTTAAGAGCCTGCAGAAATTAGCTTAGCATATATGAGAATAGAGACTTAGGGGGGGTTTTGTTGTTGGGTTAGGGCGGAGATTTGATCGCGCGTCGTACGGCTTACTGTTTCTGTGGGTCTTGGTGTGCAAATGTGTCTCGAGGTTGCAGTGAAGGCTTATGGCAATGCGTGTAGAACTGGTAACCCTAAACCCTACATAAACCCTAACTTTAAGATTTTGGGGCATTGGGGTCTGACGGCCATTTTCCAGGGTTTAAAAGTACTGCACTTCACTCAAATCCCCGGTCGGAACGGTACCCTAAGCAGTGCAACGCCACATTCATGACATGGGACAGACTCCTTCACGGTTTTTGTGTGTTATGGGATCAAGTGTGGTTTAAGGATTGATGGTACCAATACTCTGCCGTTCGGGTCCCCGATCTGCGAAGGCATCTAAGATCTGTACACCCTACACCTCCCAACCTATCTGAACCGCGAAAAATTCTACTCGTTTTGGGGTTGCCTTAGAAATTTCCTCGCACGTAGGCCTGGAAAACACTAGCTTTTTACGTGTTAAGACAAATGCTAAACCCCGAGGATGCACATCTCCAGCGCCGGGATTTTCACTATATCGGCCTCTTCCTTCATTCGTGGGCCAGCAAGGCTGGAGGGTGCATGTAGTGCATCGTAAAGACGATGAAATTTAGGGTTGAAAGTTCTACAGAGTTGGTGATGTTAGGGTCTAGCTTGAAATCTTAATCCTAAACCCGGAACTCGAAGCTCGAGATCCTCTGCCCTAAAGTCTAAATCGGGACCCTAAACCCCAAACTCGAACCCAGGATTGGAGAAGGAGGCACAAACAAGCACACTTACTTGCCCACTTACTTACTTGCTTGCTTTCATTACTACGAAGCCCTGAACCCTAACCCCGAAAATCCTAAACGCGAACGGCTCTGGAGTTTCGGCCTCACAGCCCTGAGAGCAGGATCCCCTTGAACGAGTGACCTGCTTTTTGGGCTCCCACGCTTTAGGCTTTAGGGATATAGGGGATATAGGGTTTAGGGTTTTAGGGTTAGGGTGTAGGAGAGGGACCAGGTTAATTCACAAAAATGTCAAAGAAACGTAGACTGAAAATTGGAGGGGCGCGGGGGAAAACTGCCCACACCCAGGCGACGGCCCAGACACTCTTCGATGGCATGGACGTCGCCCCGAGCGATAGTGGGCTGTCGAGCCAAGAGTGGGAGGAAGGCTTCTCAGTCTTCCAAAGGATACTGCAAATGTCATATGATGGTGTTGAAGGCCAATAAGAGAACGGCCAAAGTTGGTATCTCATAGTTTCAAAGGGCGCCCATTTGTCTGGCTGTGCGTCACAAGGATAATTCGCATGTGGGTCAGTATTGCAGTAGGCCAGCAGGATATCCGGGTAGTCCTCAAAGCGGGAGCGTTCATTGCCAGGTTGCCTCAGGCTCTGCGCGCAACAAGAGATTTCTGACGGTATGAAGCTCCTCATCGACTGGAGTCAGCGGCACCAGAAGTCCCAAAAAATGTTTCGAAGTGTCGGAGCTCTAGGGATTGAGGCCATGTTTGAGCTCGGCTTATGCAGTGTAGTGAGTCTCGTCCTGAAGCGGCTCAGGTTCTTACTGTTGTTGGCTGTTGGTCTATTATATTGTCTAGGGGCCCCTAGAGTATCTGGCTTCGGGCTGCCGACTTTTTTGGGGTTATGGGTGTGGGGTTTTGGGACGTTATAAGCCTTAAGGCCTTATAAGCCTTTCCCTTGGAAAGTATGCCGAAGCCCCAAGTTGCGCAACAGACAACCTGTGTATACTAGGGCTACTAGGGTCTAGAGTGTAGGGCTTAAGTTTTTAGGATTAAAAACTCTTGAAGGCCCTTATGCCAAAGTAGTGAAGTGATGTCACGAGCCTTCCCAAGGAGCAGCCCTTGAGCTTGGCTTACGTTTCGGAACTGGACGTTCGACTTCAATCTCGAGAAAACAGAACCTGGCCGTTGGCATAGCATGTTGAGTAGTTCAGTGTCTTGGTCAACTAACCATCAAAAAAACGCCTGTGTGACCCATGACACAACCGCTTGAAACTCAGATTCCCTGTAAGACCCTTGAACAGGTTCTCACGTACCTTGACTGAGAGCCAATACGGCCCCTTAGAAGACCCTGAAGAACTACGCGAAAAAAAGCATTCTTGAATCTCGTCAGGCCTGTTTGCATCACAGCGTTCCCATCTCACGGTCAGAGGCAGAGGCCCAGACGGTGACACGGTCAGCGCTTCGGGTTTAGAGTAGGGTCTAACGGTTAAGGCGGGTTCTGCTGCCCCAGTAGGATTTCAGGCGTAGAGCCAGCGAGTCATGGCTACAGCTATGCTGGACTCTGGTGCTAGTATCCGGGTGCCGAAGCTAGCAAGTGAGATCACGGTAAATGTCAGTGCAGGTCTTTAGATCGTGTACGGGGACATTGTACCCCTAAACCCTAAGGCCTAAACGCCTACTAAACCCTAAACCCCTAATCCCCAAAACCCTCAATTCCCTAGGTTAAGCTGACAGCTGCGAACCGCAGCTCCGAGCTGCTAGAGTCCAAGCTCTAAACCCCAAGCTTGCGGTTCATCCCTAAACCCTCAACCCTGCATGTTTAGAGAGAGAGAGAGAGAGAGATATATATATATATATTGTTCCTTCAAGCGAACCCTAAACCCCAAATCCCTAACATAGAGCGCTAAGTATGTGAGGCCATCTTCGCTCGCTTGGGTCGCAGCACTCCCGGCGGTATGCGGATAACATTCCAGGCAGGAAAGGGTTACTCAAGAACACATTTTTCCCCGGTCCCTACGGAGATGCTATTCGGTTCCGTCTCAGGGGTACTTAAATTAAGGGTTTTCCAGAAAGGTGCGTTGGTTGCTGAGGACAAAAGTAGAATGTTTTTGTTTTTGCCCTAGAACGTGTTCCTGCACAGGGTTTTTGCTATCAGCGTGCCCTGAAGGATCTCAGTGCTTCAGCCAAGCTTGTGCATCTCCTGGGCCATTGTTTAGGAGTTTAGGATGCTCCAGTGCTTTTTGTGTTTAGAGGCTAGGCGTTCAGGTTTTTAAGTGCAGGGGGCGGCGCAGTGGTCAATGACATCAGAGCAAGCCATTTTGGGCAGATCTCAAAGAGGAGAGGGCTTAAATCTTACCCCTGAAGCTGCAACTCTAACACCGTCAACCCCAAAACACCTACACCACAGAAGGCTCAGACAGCCCAGCGGAATCTATAGCAAGGCAACATGAACGGGCCCTATACTTTCGAACAACCTAAAGCCTTGCAAAGACACACACTGCTGATCCTCACAGGATCTTGAGTACGAGCTGCCTGGCTGCTTAGGAATTGGCGGTGTAAGGGATAAGGGCTTAAAGTTAAAGGTTTAGGGTTTTTCGGATTTAGGACTTACGCGTTGGTTTAGGCTTTCGAGATGTAGTTTAGCACCTTCTTCAACATGGCACTTACAGGGTGGGTTAAGGTTTCGAGATGTAGTCTAGTGTACCTTCTTCAACCTTGCCCAGGACTGTGTTTCCCAGTGTGGCTGAGTGCTGTGTGGACCAGTGGAAAGAAGCTACGTAAAAAAGATGAATGAGACCACGGTCTCGCAGCCATGTCGCTGTTAGTTGAGCTTAGGATTTAGAGTGTAATGGCTGTCGCTTTGGAGTTCAGAGATGAATCTAAATGCTGTCGGCATTTATGGCGGTTAGCATGTGTGCCATGTACATGGTGCTGGACTACATCATCACCACTGTGCCCGGCTGAAGTTGGCAAGCTGCTACACTGAGGCTGCAAAGAGGTCACGAAAACATCGAGGACTCTCTTTGCGTCAGTTTACGTTGTTTGCATATTCGCCCATGTAATAAGCTTAAGAGGGGAATAGGGTGCTCACATGCAGCTTAATGTTACTTGTTATTGAGTTTCGCTTTCCGAAAAGCCCTCTGTTGGGAACATCGGGGACCCTTCTCTCTTTCTGCATCATGCCCGAGGAGGTGTGCCGTGCCCGTGAGATGATTGTCGTCGGGAGCCATGTTGCAGATGTTGGATGTCGATCAAACATGTCCTCTCCAGCCCTGGCCTCTTCCTGTAAATTCAGGACCTGCACTTGAACAAAGCCTAAACCAGAAAGCAACACAAGAGGCGATGCGACGACCATGACGACAGAAGCGGCGCCAGCAAGGAGGAGGAGCAGGAGGATGAGGAGGAGGAGGACGAGGAGAACATTGATGCAGAGCCCTGGCACTGGCAATGGCAGTTGCAACGCCGACAGCAACGACAAGACCTGCTCGACACCACAAGCAGGAGCACCAGTACACGACATGGACAGTTCCGGTCATGGTCGATGCTGCAACGCTACCCTAACCCTAAACCGCAGTTCGACCAGCGAGACTTCTCAAGCACAGGATGCTTGGACAAGACGAAAATTCGACTTCGACGAATGAACAGGAAGTCCACATCTTTGTGTATCTTTGTGCCGTTAGGCCGAGACCGTTGTCTTTGTGTGCCAAGGCCATGAATCATGTGCTGGTCGAGAAGCATGGCAGCAGCCCCTCGGTGGCAGGAACTTTAAACAATGCTGGTTGGATTTTAGTTTTTGCGCTTGTGTGGGCTGCTCCAGAAAAAGAGCCCGGAATGTGTGCAAAACCCTGGGTTGCTCATTAGTGCAGCTTGAAATGTAACAAAAGATACTTCGGCAATGGAGGAGTGCGTTTTGCAATGGCGGCTTGTTTACTTACCTCAGGACCCTAGCCATTACATTCTTACCCAAAACGCTGGCTGACGAAGTCCGCAAAGTCGACCGGCCTAGGATGAATTTCGACATGCCTTCGTCAAGCCATGATCTGCGAACCTGCTTCTGCGAGTGCCGCGACTATCTGAGGTTTGGAGGCCAACTTTGAGCAGTTCGGTCGCGCGCTTGAGGATATATAGGTACAGCCTTAACTCTACTCTAAATGCTGTTAATGTTCGTGTTATTGTCTTGTTGTCACCACCAATGTTCATTGCCACTGTGGGAGTTTCATCGCTGGGAGGAGCATCTTTCGGATTCCGTTGCGCCACTCAGGGTGCCTGTATATAGGTCGCAACAGTCGTATCGGTGCCTAAAAGCAAGCAAAGCCTAAACCGATACCGCCGAGGTCTCTGAGGCCTTCACATGGGCTAGCTGCAAAACTAAGCACCTTACCAATAAACCGTCCCTACGTTCTTCGTCCCCCTGATCCTTCTGGCATGTTATTGTAGCTGAGGCATACCTGCCAGGTACCTTGTTGAGTATGAAAGGGTATGCAGGGATGCTATGAAGGCTATCGTAAATTCCCTAAACCCTAAACTCTAAGCCAAAAATGCCCGCTCGATGCGAAAATGTGTGCTTCCAGGTCAGGAAGGCTTACCCCCCGAGGACATCCACAAGGCTACCCGGAGCTGCAAATCACGATCTACTGGTTCAGGGCGTCGGGTTCGGGGAATGCTGTTGTGCCGACTGATATCAAGAGATTCTGGTTGTTACAAAAATCACGAAAAGGCTTCGTAATTTTATCTGTCCGCGCCGATGCTGCTGACACGCCCGCGGGCACAACACATCAAACAGAAGCAACATGTACAAACCACAACCAAAAGCGATGCTTCCGTGTTTGAGCATGCGGACACCAAGCGAGACCGTCGTAAATAAATTCTTCACGCAGAAACACACATAGCTCAACAAAGCCAGGAAGCCAAAGTAAGATAACAATGACTTCGGCCGCTAACTCCAAAAGAAAACACAGCGCCAGCACAGAATATCCTCAAGCACAAAGTTTTCTGTATGCTGCATGCTGACCTCGGGAAACCACCGTAGATGACAACATAAAAGGCATCTGCGGCTTGCAAGTTGTCATTGTGTCGGAGCGTTATTCTACTAAGTGCGACATGACTGTATGGGACTCGCGTGTGCTGCAGGTGTTCTCTGCCGTGCGTCCTCTTAGTGTCGCGCAGTGGCAAGCCCTTCTGCTCGGGTGCCCGGAGTTCAGTTTTATGCCGCAGCGATGACCCAGACAAGGACAGGCCAGTTCCTTCTATGGTAAATGCACGAATCGCATGACTCCATGACACGTTGTGGTGTTAAGTGTCGTCTTTCTTTTGCGTTGATCGCAGTCGTGTGCTTTGACTGGTTGCAATTCCTCTTGAACTGTTAGCGTTAACATGCAGTTTATGTCAGGGTGCATGTTGTTGCCATGTTCTTCTTTGTTTGCTAAAGTTGTTGCTTTATTGTGGTCCGGGTATTGCCAACAATCCAGCTCTAAACTCTAAACCCCGTGCTCTCATCCTCAACGAATGAACCTGGCTGCAAGCGCCACAGTTGATGCTGACGGACCTTGTAGCTGACTGCGCAACCCTTACCCGAAACACGTAATGCCTCTAGGGAACTCAGCTACAAGGAGACCTTTATCAAAACCTCTCGGAGTCGACCCCCGTGGTGCACCGAACCTGGCGGCCCTCTTTTTGGCCGAAAACCCAAAACCCCAGTTCCTCTTTGCGGCATCAGGAGACGCAGCCATCTGTATCTTATTCGGGTATCTAGACTTTACTTTTTACGCAATCCTAGTCCAAATACGTATGTCCATGTCTACTGATTTCCTTGATCCTTTCCGCAGAGGCAAACACCATCAACCCACCGAAGACCTCCCAAGGCGTCCCATCTACGCATGAAGCATAGAAGATTAGCAACCTGCCACCCAATGTATCACGCCGACCAGACTCTGTGAGACCTCGCCTGGCATGTCCGAGTTTAGAGAGTCGACGTACTTTGAGACCTCGCCAGGGTTGTGAGTGCTGAAACCTCAAGCTATACACCTCATATCGAAAATGCAAACCCCAACCCCCTAAACCTAAATCACCCTTGACCCTGGGCCCTATCCAACATTTGACAAGCATCCCACGAATTTGAGACTCGAAGACGGGATCAGATTCGAGGCCCTTCCTGGATAAGCGGCCAGATGGGAGCATCCTCTGGTGGGAAGCTGAGACGGATCGTAGTCCTTGAGCCTTTTCTATTCATTGGGCTTATACGGCTTGACTCTTACAGAGCTTGTTTTAGGAGGGGTGGAGAGCGTGGGTTCTGGATCTTAGAGGTGTTTTGTGTTTTAGATGTAGGGTGTAAGGGCTTCAGGAATTTGGGAGTTTACGGTTGACAGTTCGAACTCAGGGCGAGCATCTTGGGATTCAGGGCGCAGGGCGTTCTCCCACACATACCTTGGCTTGTCTCCTGTGTGTTTTGTTTTGTTTCCCGTGTTTGTGATGTTTGTATGTGCCCGATTCTCTCAACCCTAACCTCTTATTTTCTGAAAGCCAACCTTCTATTCCATTGGGCTTCGGCTTTCGGGCTCTAGGGCATAAGCATAAAGCCCTAAGCCCTAAACCCTAAGCCCTGAACCCTAAGCCCTAAACCCTAAAACCCTAAGCCCTAAGGCTTCGGAGCCTGGGTTTCAATCATTTTCGGCTGCAGGTTTGGGGTTTAGGGTTTAGGGGTCTGGGGGCTGGGAGCCGGGCCTTCAGACAGTGTCATACTCAGTGACTTGCTCCATCTGCTCTATTGACCCTGAAGACTTTCAAAGATAGAGGTTACGAGCCAAAATGCTGTTCGACTTAATCAATTTGGAGACAGCTCCTGTGCGGAATGCTCGCACCTTCCGGTACGTAGATTCCAGCTTAGCGTAAACCCGAAGCCACGATGCCGCAAGATCCCTTCGGCTGCATTCCAGGCGCTCTGTCCTCGCGTGGGCGGGCATTACAGCAAGCAGGCAGCTCTGGCGGTAATGCAATATAACATGATACGACACTTAAACATAATCCAACCATTTTTACGGATATACAGTACAGCAAAATACTACCTAATGCAAACGCCACAGCATAGTTGAATTCAAGGCATAATGATACAATATGACGCTGTAGTACAAGGTAGGATGAGATGAAATGATAGGATAGGATCGGATGAGAATGATATGACAGATAGAGTATAGCACACCCGGCACACATAACATGACATAACATTGTAGAAAACATTGTATAATTTAATGTAAAGAAAGATAATATATCATAAGATAGGTAGCAGCACAGTATAATACAACATAATATCTTCAATTGCTGTATAGTGACCTATACTATAATCATGTATCCTACTTTGTAATATAGCATCATATAACGAAAGCTAGTATACGACGACACATGACAAAATACCAAAACCTGTTCTAACATACTACAACTCCCGATTGTAGAACGAAAGATCGTGTAGCAATTTCAATACGATGTTACAGACTATCACATGATTTAGTGTAACATTGTACAATGCCGCATAGTACAGCGCAGTAAAATGCATAGTTCAACATGGTAGTGCAACATGACACAGCATAGTGCAATACCACGCAACACAACAGAACAGTGTGGCGTGCTTTAACAATGTATTCTGCTATGCGATGATGTACTATGCTGAAGGATGTTATCATACACGTAGTAGAAATGGCAAGAGACTTAGAGCATAAGAGCTTTAGTGCTTCAGGCTGTAAGGTTCCTGAGTTCAGAGCCAAGCAACTCCTCACAACACGAAGACATTTTGTGTTTGTTGTTGGTTAGGGGTAGGGGGGAGGGCCCGCCTAAGAGGGAGGACCCTTTACGGAACGTCGCAACAAGACGACTAAGCGAGATAGTTCTTTATAGGGTGCGAAGCATGAACAAACTCAGGAAATCGCGCGGTAATATTTCCGCTGTACCGCGTAATGGAATAACAATGTCGATGACTTGCAAGACATGCCGCCTCACAAGTCGCTAAGCCCCTAGGCCCCAGGCTTTAACCTTGAAGCCCCAAACCTCCAAATCCCAAGTCCTGTCCCCAAATCCCAAAGCCCTGAACTTAAAGTTGCAAACCAACAGGACTATACCTAAGCCCTAAACCCTCACAGCCAAGGCCCCAAGACCTATAAACATTGTACCCGGAGAGCCCAGTACTTGACTAGCTAAAAACTGCATACGACACTATGGCCCCTTCTCCGGATACAGGGCATATCATCTAAATTACGGAGTTGGAGGAGCTTTTTATTTCGATTCCGGGGTGCCGTCCTTTAACTGCAGATTTTTGGAGACTTCCGTTCATGGGTTAAGGGAGTTTGGCATACAGCTCAAAGGGTAGATGGTAATAGTTCCCTCGAATTTTCCGTCTCAACATGCAACAACATGTACACAAACATATGGGTAGTTCTCTAAATTCGTGTCCTTTTGCAGGTCCCAAATATAGTACGGCACCCGTATAAAAAGGGGCCTAAAGGGGACCCTAATTTAGAGAACTACTCATATACACAGGCCAAAACCTGCTGCGCCAGCCTCGAGCCCTGCGGTGCCGGCGGCGGCACTGCCAGTCGAAGTAGCCGGGCTCCCGATGTCTGGATTGATGATTATAGTATTTTATGAGTAGGTTATCGCTCTTATAGTTATTGTAGGTTGTTTACAGTTACAGTTGTTTGTAGTTGTTGTAGTTGTCGGTTTAGGTAGATCGGGCCTAAGGGCGTAGTTTTTGAGGGTTCTGATCCAAAGGCTTTTGCAGGCAGGTTTGGCAGTACGTAGCTCGTAGGGTTCGGGGTTAGTGCGGGGATAGGGTCTCACGGGGTGGATCTTCGGTCGTGTGTCCAGGGCCTGTACCCATAATTTCCTAATCACCATGCATGTTCCTTAGGGTTCCATACTGTAGGTGTGCTATGTAGGTGCCCCAAAGCCCTATTCTAGCCAAAATTCGGGCGTCTATGGTTAGGATCATACAATCAACCCAAGAAGCTCGTGGAGGTTCGGGTCAAGTGTGCAACTAACCGTAACAGCCCAGGGTTACGGGTACGAAAACGCGTTGTTGAGGGTTTGTAGGAGTAAGCAGCAGTGACCCACTCTGCACTTAACTAGGCTCCTGCGGTCAGCGTTGACACCTCATGTAGGTCTGCTGTTTTCTAGTATTGCAGCGTGTTTCCTAAAGTTGAGTGTGCATGGACCGACAGCTCCAGAATCCGCAGAACTTGATTGTAGCCTATAGATAGCCAAACCTTTCACTGAGCTGGAAAAGACGTAGCCACTTAAAGTCCCAGGTTGGACTATACTAAACCCTGAATTAAACCCTATAGCCTCTAGAACCCAGTTTCTCCACGGTTGGAGCCTTCTTAAGGGTTTGGGGTCCAGGGACTCAAGATAAAAAGGCAGACCGGACATCAGAAGCATATCACTACTTACCAACACCCTCCTCCAACGAAGTCCATGGTCTTTGTTAGGCATTTGACGGCTGATGGTTTGCACCGGTTAAAGTCTTTACTTAGGAAACGGGGTAATTAGCAAGCACAAATGAGGGTTTTGGTACCAGATCTCGACTATATACTGGCCCGTTCACCCTCTGAGACTGAGTTCGACCTTCAAAAGCTCGGCTCAGTAGTAAAAGGTCCATAAAGCTCAATGTTTGCAATGTCGCCAAGTTGAGACTATGCAGCCAACCTCTCTGCAGCTGTGCACGGTGATCACGCTCAAAACGACTTCCCCACTGTACCCCCTAAACCCTTAACCCTTAAACCCTAAACCCTAAAACCGTCAACTATACCGTAGTTGATAAATTGATCTCTGGCTCGATCGAGTGGCAATCCAGGCCACTTTGCCGAAGCCAGCTGCACCCGTCTCAGTGGTCTTTGGGTTTTGGGATACTTTGCGTTTACGGTTTCGGGTTCGTCCTATGATATGGTGTCGCAGATATCCAGCATGCAAACGAGCCGGGATTCAGATCCGGGAAGGTGCTCTTCTCGCCTGGCGGATTAAAGTTCTGAGTCTCTGCGACAAGATGTGAGCGCGCAGGCATCCGTCCCGGCGATGCAGCCACATCACTGTCCGGCAGCCCCATTGTCGGCACCATCCAGCGACTGAGCTCTTGACTGATCAGTTTTTCTTGTATTACGTTTCTGCTGTCAGTTCAAACGAGTTGCGCGCAAGCAGATGCAAAAAGCGCCCAGGTTGCGTCGCGCCGGCGCCGACCCCGGCTGCGGTCCCCTCGGCCTGCATCTCGAAGCCCAGTGCCCCAGTTGCGCCCTCTGCAGTTGGGCCCTCTGGGCCACCGCCCGGACCAGCAGCTAAAGCTCCGCTGGCTCTTCCGAGCTCCAGTCCCGGACCCAGCCCGCCGCCACCAACACCTGCAACCCCTGAGACACCCGCCACCGCCACACCAGCACTGCCGGCCGCACCAGCAATTCCTGCGAGGCAGTGGCCTCAGATGTTTTTGTTTGCATGAACCTGGAACAGTTTAGTCAGTTGCGCACCCTCAACCCAAAATACCATTAGAGCGCGTAGTTTGAGTTGATTTTGGAGATGGGTGCTCGATCCTGCAGGCCGAAAAGTGCGACCTCCCCGGCCGGCGTCCAAGCGGCGGGTCCAGGGGAGGATCTATAGTAGCTTAAAGTTATTATTACTGTAGAGCTGATACAGGGTTCACGGAACCTGGACCGTCTAGATGGGCAACACTGCTTGCCCAGAGGCTTAAATCCTGAACCCGCAAACCCCTTTAAACCCTACAGCATGCTAACGCCGAAGCACCCCATAACCCTACAATCTCTCAAAGCCACTGGAGACCCTCATAGCCGTAGTGTGCCTGCCCAAAAATCTCCAGAAACTTCCAATGCCCCTATTAAGCAACAGTCCTGAAAAATTACGGCACTGCCCGCAGATTAAGAACATTTCTTTTGAAATGAGTATCAAAAAGCTTACAAAAATATAAGTCCTTGACGAATCATGAAACCTAGAACACCCCATAGAAGACCTTTTATTTATAATCCAGGGCTGAATTTCTGAGGGTTCCTGATTGTCCCGGTAAGCACAATATCCTTGAACAAAACCCTGTTGTAATTACTAAGGCCTGTCTAGTTAGAGGCAGCCCTTTCCGTATAGTTAACCTGTAGAGTGTAGAATCCTTAAGGAAGCCCTTCTAGAACCCTCAAGGAACCTTATTCTAACTAATATTTCGCGCACTATGGAGGCCTAAATAGTTGACAATTCCATTTTGGGGGTTTCTCATTATTCCTATATCGTATAATATACCCCAAAGCCCTTTTCTGTTTATTAAGGCCCCTACATTATATTTAAAATACCCCAAGGCCCTTTTTCTAATCATTAAGGCCCCTACATTATATTTCTTCATCCCCTAAACCCTAAAATCTAAACCCTAAACCGGTATTGGAGATACTTGGCCCCGAGGCGCAGGCTGCTGCGGCCTTGCTGGGACCTCCACCACCCAGGAGACTCGGGGTCTACGGGTGAAATAGGGTTTGGGATTCAGGGTTTAGGGTTTGTAGGGTTTAGGGTTTATAGGGTTTATAGGGTTTATAGGGTTTGGGATTCAGGGTTTATAGGGTTTCGGATTTAGGGTTTACAGGGTTTATAGGGTTTAGGGTCTATGGGTTTACAGGGTTTCGGATTTAGGGCTTATAGAGTTTATAGGGTTTAGGGTCTATGGGGTTGAGGGTTTGGGATTTAGGGTATATAGGGCTTATAGCGTTTAGGGTCTATGGGTTTATAGGGTTTAGGGCTTATAGGGTTTATAGGGTTTAGGGTCTACGGGTTTATGGGGTTTGGGATTCAGGGTTTAGGGCTTATAGGGTTTGGGGTTTAGGGCTCATAGGGTTTAGGGTTTATAGGTTTTAGGGTTTATAGGGTTTAGGGTTTGTAGGGTTGAGGGTTTGGGTTTTAGGGTTTATAGATGTTAGGGTTTAGGGTTTATATTGTTTAGGGCTTATAGGTTTTATAGGGTTTAGGGTTTATAGGGTTTAGTGCTTATAGGGTTTATAGAGTTTAGGGTTTATAGGGTTGAGGGTTTGGGATTTAGGACTTGGGGTTTACAGGGTTGAGGGTTTAGCTTGTAGGGTTTATCGGGTTTAGGGTTTATAGGGTTTGGGATTTGGGGTTTGGGGTTTATAGGTTTCAGGGTTTAGGGTTGAAAGGGGTTTAGGGTTTAGGATTTAGCGTTTAGGGATTATGTAGGTTCTATACGAGCATCCAACACTGAATCGTTACACTGCAAGACTCACTTTATAAGCCCCTTAGGCTCTAATTATTCTAAAATACCTTAGAACCGACATCCCAAGCCTCCAGCCATGAGCTGATTTTCTGAAGACCTGATTTCGAGGTGGGCTTTTTTATACCCTAAACCCTAAACCCCTAAACCCTATTTCGAGGGGGGCTTTTCTATACCCTAAAACCCTAAACCCCTAAACCCTATTTCGAGGTGGGCTTTTCTATACCCTAAAACCCTAAACCCCTAAGCCCTGAACCGTTTCTCTTCTTGTCAGGACGGATACACCTGCTGCTGTGCCCTCACTTCTGGGCCGGCCGGCGTCGACTCCTTGTGTCCCACAGGCTCTGGCTTTGCTCTGTGTGGTCCAACCTGCAAAAAGTTAGTGCTTGGGGGAATTCGCTTTAAGGGTTCTAGGATCTGCTGAAAGAATGGACGGAGCCTCAGCTGCAATTCCTTGTAGATTTCTTGTTTCCCTTATTCAGTTCTGTAGGGTCCGATCAAGCAAATTGTTCGATGTAGGTACAGTCCCGACAGCACAACACCTAAGACTCAATTCGTGGCGCCGCGAGCCTTGCCAGCTGGTCGCTAACCCTAGCATTTCCGAACTCTCCGTTGCATCTATCATGACCTGGGCAGGCTGCGACCTTATCCTCCAGCCCGGTGCTCAGCGAGTGAAAATAGAGGGCACATAAAGGTAGCAACATGCTTGGAATATCATCGTTGGAGGGCTGGGGCATGCTCCAGTTTTCGGTTTCGAGCTAGTATCGAAGAAGGTTCTTGTTCACGTGGCTTAAGAGCATATGGTCATGACTGCGGCGCTGTCTGCGCAGGTCCTGCAGTGCCGAAGATCGGACCAGGCGCTACACCTGCAGCACCAGCAGGCCCATGCGGTCCACCACCTGGGCCAACGGTGCCAAAGATAGGACCAGGGGCTGCAACACCTCCAGCACCAGCGGGCCCATGCGGTCCACCACCCGGGCCAACGGTGCCGAAGATAGGACCAGGGGCTGCAACACCTCCAGCACCGGCAGGCCCATGCGGTCCACCACCCGGGCCAACAGTGCCAAAGATAGGACCAGGCGCTGCAACAGTGCCAAAGATAGGACCAGGTGCTGCAACACCTCCAGCACCGGCGGGGCCATGTGGTCCGCCACCCGGACCAACAGGTCCACCACCATCAGGTCCTGGAAAGGCACCAGGACCAACACCGAATGCGTTGGCCGCTGCAGCACTCCTAAAACCAGGAGCCCACACACCGCCAACACCAGCAGGACCCACCGGTCCACCACCTGGACCCTCTGGTCCACCGCCAGGCCCTGCAGGACCACCACCGGGACCGGCAGGCCCGCCGCCAGGACCTGCAGCCTGTCCACCAACAGCGTGCAAACCGTCAGGTCCAGCTGGGCCTCCGCCTGGTCCTGCAGGCCCACCGCCTGGACCAAGCGGCCCACCACCCGGACCAGCAGCACCAAAGTTATCAGGACCTGCCAGCCCGCCACCCGGACCTGCAGGACCACCTCCCGGACCAACAGGGCCACCTCCTGGACCGACAGGGCCACCACCAGGACCAAACAGGCCTCCAGGACCAGCGGGACCACCGCCTTCAAAACCATCAGCGCTTCCAACAACACCATCTGCACTTCCCACAACGCCGTCTGCACTTCCAACCCGGCCATCTGCACTTCCCACATCCACGCCTTCAGCACTGCCAACACGGCCATCTGCACTTCCCACATCAACGCCAGCAGCTTGCCCAACGACGCCGGCCGCGCTGCCAACGAGTGCATGCGCTCCGCCAGGTCCTGCGGGCCCACCACCAGGCCCTGGTGGATCACCATCTCACATTTCTGCCTCAGCACCTCCACCAGGTCCTGCAGGGCCACCTCCTGCAGCATGTCCGACCGCAACCCATTTTTCTAGCTGTGCAGCACCTACCCATGCCAGTTGCTGCTCTGCTCCACCTCCGGGTCCTGCTGGACCGCCACCTGGACCATGTGGACCGCCACCCGGACCGACAGGTCCCCCACCGGGACCAGGCATGGCAGATCCTCCTCTGGAGGCGCGATGGCTTTTGATTTGCCCAAACCCTTCACCCCCGCTTTGTGTTTGCAGGAGCCTTGTCAACTTGGAAGAGCTTTGAGCCCCCACGAGCCTCCATGATGGTTTAGGCTTGTGGGGAAGAGTGCCCACGAAATGCAGAAGCCAAAAGAATCTTTATATAGTAGTATCATTCCCTTATAGTCTCAATATTTCTATACTGTAAAACTCCCGAAAAGCCCATTCTGCATCGTTCAGGCCCCTTTACATTAAGCTGCTCACTCCAGCAAGAGGTGCGAACCAAGGCTTCGAGTATGAAATTCTCACTTGACTTATGCAACCACGCTTCGGCAATTTTACATACAGCATCGGTGACTTAGCATGTATGGTTATCAGCTATCAGATCCGTCTTTAAAATACGGTTAGAAGCGTAAGTAGTCCCCGACATTTACAAAATCTAAGTTCGTGGATGCCACCTAGATTCCAACCCGACATCCAGCAAGCTTTCTGAAGATCTAATTGAACGCGCACACACACACAAACATACCCTGCTTTGAAGCACTAACACCTGCATGTAAAATCAAAGTTGAGGTCGAAAACCCCAAGGTTTCTAGACAGAATCCCTCAGAAAAACAGCCGAGCCATAGGAAGCCTTGTTCGGGAGTTGCAGGGTTCGGCCCGGGTTTGGCTTTTAGGATGCTCCACTTCGGCAAGGAGCTTGATTCAGGGTGGACAGAATCAGAGCCCATCGAATGTGAAATCCTGTCCAACCAGAGGTTTTATCTACCCATAGGCCCCTAGGTAGTTCCTTTTTGGGATTGCCTTATAGGATTCTAGATATGAACCATAAAGAGGAACTACTTAGCGGCCTATGGGTAGTGCTTAGTTGGGGACTGCAGCGGCCGACTGACCACCTAACACCTAACACGCCAAGAGTCTAGGGTTTGACTAAAATGGGGTCTGGGGTCCGTTCTACAAGCAAAATAGTGGAAGCATCAAGCATAAAACTAAAACGTCCTATAATCGCATATACAGGTTTTAGGGTGTATGGGGTTCAGGGTTTGCCACACAGCCCGTGCTTAAAAAGGAAGAAAGGCACCTGAACCCTTAAACAAATATTTAGGTTCCTGTAGCATATAGTATATTGTAGTTTTGTCTAGTATAGCATAGGTTGGTATAGCACCGTAAAAGACAGTATGTTGTAGTAAATTTGCCAGGATGCCGGTGGCGCCAAGGCAGGCCCCTAGCTGCAACAGAATCTGATTCAAAGTAGGGCAAAGAGAAGCGGCACTATGAAGATTACTCTAAGGCTGTCGTCGAAAGGTTACGTCAAAGGGTTCGATAAGGGCTTAGAAGCGCTTCCATAAGGCATACTTTGAGGGTTCGTACACGAGTCATTAACATGTCAAACCGAATTGTATCGAATTCGAAGAACCGGTTAAGCGGGGGACTAGGCGCGTGGGCTCTTGGAGTGCAGTTCTTGCAGGGTTGGCAGAACGGCGGGCCATGAGACTCTAAATTCTCAGAGGATCAAAGCTCTAAGCCCCTTCGCGAGCACTGTCTTGTCATGTCATGGTTTTGGTGAACCAATCGTTGCATTGATAATCGCAAAGTTTAGTCCCCGAGCCCCAGAGCCCCAGAAGTCGCTTGCTGGGTTTAGCGCTTAGGGGTTTAGGGTTTAGGATTACTAACCCTGTTTTCTTGCCACGTCCTTTATTTCTGACTGCAGCAGCAACACGGACGTTCAGCAGCAGCAGCGACCACCACCACAACGACAAGTTACATCGGAGAAACCATTACCCATTTCTCCACAAACATTCTTCACTGTCCCCGTAACATTTTAGGAGTTCTCCTCCACAACAACCCCAAACCCTCAACCCTAAACCCTAAACCGCCTAAACCCTCAACCTTATGCCCCAAACCCCCCGAGCCCCAACGCCAGCTCGACGGAAAGATGGACGCGGCTGCACGGAGGAAGGCAGAGCTGGACGCGAAGATGGCGGCCCGGCAACGGGAGGCCGGCGGGTTTAAGGGTTTAGGATTTAGGGTAAAGGTTTTAGGGTTTAGGGTTTAGGGTTAAGGGGTGCAATTAGCGGTGAAATATGTAGTTCATTGGCCTATACTGCAAGAAAAACCTATATAGCTCTTCGTTGTTAGTAACATTGTGTTTTGAGGGACAGCCTATAACGTTCTCTTCTTTTATAACATACTATGTTTCAAGTTTGACGGCGGCCGGTAGGGTCTGGGAATTGAGCTGTTCTACACTTAGGAGTACCTTCTTTTTCGGGGTGCTTTTGAATAAATAAACGCCTTGCAAATAGAATATACCGGTCCCTACTTGTCGGTACTCGCCAATAGGGACGGTTCATGCATGGATGTCAAAACAGTTGCACATAAGTGTAAGTCTGTTTCTCCTTGTCATGACCAGACTTTCTACGTCACCTGGTCCTTCGAGTATGGCTTAGGCCTTCATAGGGCTTCGAATGTCGAGGCGCCGTGTTGTTGATGAGGTCTAGAAATTGCGATGTTGTCATGTATGTTGTTACAGCCCCTGTTTCGTACTCCTTGAGACCTACTTCATTCCCTTGTGCGAGTGCGAGAGTCGAAACCGCAAAGCCGAAGACCGTGGAGCCCTAAAGCCCTTTAGATTCGTTCCCCTCCCCTCAAAGCCTGAAGCTGGCAATCCTGTGGTGAATACCGCTAGCTGCTCAGCCGATGTGCTTCGTCGTACCAGTAACCTCGCCAGGCTTGCCCCAGTTCGGAGAGCTGATAAGTCTGACCTTAAATCCCTAAAATACCTAAAGTCCTGAACCCGACAACCCGAAAACATAGAACCCCAAACACCTAACCCTGAAAGCCTTGCGGCAAAAGGCCGAAGAGCGCCGGGCAAAGGCAAAGGCCCGAGCAGCCGCCCGAGACCCCAGTGGTGCAGGGGGCTTGGGGTTTAGGGTCAATTTAGTGTTTAAAATGGTGGGTTTAGGGTTTAGGGTTTAAGGTATTGAAACAGGGGTTTAGGGTTTAGGGTGAGTGCCGCAGCCAGTAGAGCTGCAGATTTGCCTTGCCCTCGGTCTTTTGTTCTTCAGAGTACTCGGCAGTTACAATAGGCCTGGATGCAAAAAGGGTCTAGGGTTTAAGGCATGGTGGGTCCAGGCACCGGACCTCCCCACACCCAACCAACGGAGATACGACATGCATCTTGCTGGTACGGCCCTATGACTCCTGCAGCCTGTCTTCGGGCCGGGCATTTTTTCTTAGGGTGTGTTGCTCAGGTTTTGCAGGGTGTTTTCGTTTGTTCAAAGGGTTTCGTCGTGTTGTGTGGTGCTTCGGTTTGTGCTCCTGGGCTATGCGCAGGAAACCCTAAACCTAAACCCTATCCAGCCATGCGAGGGGGGAAAAAACACTATCCGCGTGTTCTATTTTTTGTGGTGTTCTGACTTCATATAGGTGCCTCAACAGTTAGAATAGGGTTTTGGGG
>CAJNJA010045408.1:0-26725 GCA_905231915.1 Symbiodinium necroappetens | reverse complement strand
CAGGAACTCACATGATCACACACCCACCTCCCACAACCGGAGGCGGAACACACATTTGTGCAACACACTGGTAGCTGCTCACGCTGACTCAAAATGTCATCGCAAGCCGAGGCATGACCACGACCAATTTGCTTTTGCAACACACAGGTGTGTGTGGAAACACACATGCACCGCACCAGCAACCTGACAGCGAACGCGGGCCTCTCTAGGGACACGAGTGTGCAACACACGGACACAGCGAAAGAGCTCACGACAACGGACTCTTTATAATTCAATACACACGTCTGCACTGTCTGCACAGTCGCCATCACAGGAACCGTGACAGCGGATGATTGCTTGCTTCTGACGCACATGTACTGGCACACTCGAAGACAGAAACATACGCAAGCCCCGCAAACGGAAACTGCGACCACGAACTCCTGCCTTCTGTAACACACATGTGTGTCGCAATCATCTGGAATGACCCAAGATAGAATTCTGCAACACAAATGTATCTGCCGACACAAGCACACAGTAGATTGTGACAAAGGGTCTGCAACACAAACGTGTGCGTGAAATCACATGATCACACATGCACCTCCTACGACCTCCTGTCTTCTGTAACACACATGTGTGTGTGCCCACTCAGCCAGATAGCTTTCTGCAGCACAAATGCATCTGCCAACGGATCCACGCAACAGTCGATGACAACGCGTTTCCTGGCTTCAGCAGCACACATGTGTCTGCCTAACGGGCAGAATGACTCTGCCGACACACCCACACAACAGAACTGTGAAAACTGGATTCTGCCAAACACATATGTTGGGTACTGCCCCCATACAGTAACAGTCAATACTAGGGCTACTATTAAGGGTCTTATATACCCATATTCAGAACATTACTCACCTGTTACTGAGTGGGGGCAGCCATAATCCAACACATATGTGTATCTTTTTCGAGATCACATACACCCAACTCACAAAAGAACCGCAAGTGGAGCCGTATGCACTATCACTTCATGACCATAGTCTCTGAGCACCCACGCGCAATCAAACACACGAGATCTCCATAGCAGAACCGCGACCACGGCTTCCTCGCATTTCTGCCACAAGCACACGCGCACAATCACAGAAGCAAGCGCTGTAAGTGGAATCGTGACCACAGACTCCTTGCTTCTATAGACACTGATGTGTGTGTGTGTGCAGTCGATCACGCACAAGCACCGCAAGCAGAAATGTCAGCACAGGCTAAATTAAGTATCCTAATCTTAATGCTCAGCTTAGTTCTGCACACACACACACACACATGACCCCGGGTTCCTTCATTGCAATACACATATGTGTGCTGGCAAATACACAACCACAACGAGTGGAACTGTCATTGTGCGCTGTGAGTGCGTGTGTGTGTGTGTGTGGGTGGGTGGGGGTGCGTGCGCGCGCGCGCGTGCGTGCGCGTGCGCGCGCGTGGGGGGGTGTGTGTGTGTGTGTCTCTGTGTGGGGGGCTCCTAAGCACGTGCTAAGGCAAGTGGAGTCGTGACAACGATTTCTCTTTGGAAAATGCATGTGATTTGGCAACACACGTCTGCGCGATCGCATTGCTTGCTTCTGCCACACATGTGCTTGTGCACTCACTGCCTCAGAGCGACAGAAACATACGCTTGCACAAACGGAAACTGCGACCACGAACTCCTGGCTTCTGCAACACACATGTGTGCTGCGCACAGGTGCAATCACACACACACACACACTCACTCACACAAGCACTTCGTAGGAGCGGCGACCACAGATTCCTGCCCTCTCAACAAGCATGCTGGCGCAGTCGCATGCGCAGTATCACGGGAAGCGAAGTGGAACTGTGACCGGGCAACCTCAAGTTCTGGCAACACGTCTGCGCGTGCGCGCGCACGTGCGTGCATTTCCAAACAGACAAGCACCTTTACCAGAACCGTGACAACGCCTTCCGTGCTTTGCTGCGACATGAACATGTGTGCAATTAACGCAAGCACCGCACGCCGTCAGCGCTCACACACAAGCGCCACAAGCCAACTGTCATCATGGTCTCCCTTTTTATCCTTGTTACCTGTTCTGCAACACACAGGCGCCCGCGAATCACCCACCCGCAAGCAAGGGCCTCGGACAACCATCGCAAGGGGAAGTGTGACCACAGCTAGAGGCTCGTTCAAATTTGTAGCTGCGACACACATGACATGAAGTCACATCGTCACACATCCACCTCCCGAGACCTGTCAAAATGTGACCACGAAGTTCTCGCGTTTTCAACACACATGTGTGTGCGCACGTGCAATGACACGCGGTCGGTGCATCCCTTGCCTTTGCCTTTGGCTGCTGGTCCCGCTCACCAGCACGGCGCTTCCTTCCTCTCTCTTGGCCCTTCCACGCCTTGCCCTTACCGGGCTTTCCCTTGCCACCTCTGTGGGCTCCTTTGCTGGATCGCTTTCGATCCTTAGCCGTCTTCACCGACGGCTGCCGGGGGCGCTGATCGCTTTCTCGGCAAGCGGGGAGCGACAAAACGAGTCCGCCCGCCGAGGGGGGCACCGAAGCGCTTCCTCCTCAAGAGCTGGCCCGGGATCAGGGACACAGCTCCGCTACCCTGCATAAGCAGGCGCGGGCAAGAAAGGGCGGTTACCTACTTATAACCAACCTGCACACAACACTGTTTTGAAGTGCTTGCTCAACTCTCCGACTGGACAGGAAAGGGGCTGCAGCATGCAACCACCGATCAGCTCCTGAACAGGCTTATTCCATTGACAGTGAAGTATCGCTTTGATCTGTTGAAAGTAAGAAGACCATCAGACTCACTGATCCTAGTTGTAGCTTGCCCTGCCCCTTGCTGCCCTAAACTGTTGTTTACTCTTCCTGCCCTTTATCTGCCCTTTACAGCCCTTTACTGCCCTTTACTGCCCTTGACCTGTCCTTTACTGCCCTTTGCTGCCGTTTATTGCTCTTTACTGCCTGTTACTGCCCTTTACTGCCTTTTACTGCCTTGAGCTGCCCTTTAGTGCCTTTTCCTGCCCTTTACTGCCCTTTACCTGCCCTACATTGCCCTTTTTCCATCAGAATGGGTATCGATTGCCTAGCCACATATCACACGGAAAATTAAGGCATACATGCCGCGGCGGCAGCACTGACATGTCACAACAGATGATCTTTGTTGGTCGTATCGATTGTTGGGGGGGTCCCATCGCTTTCCAAGGAAATTGGCAAGATCCGGCCTTCAACGACCACCCTCCTCTTAACTACACTTACGGAAGTTTTGATGGATGCCCATATAGAATAACACCAGCAGCACCACTAGCAACAAGAACGACAGCAACCGCAGCAGTAGCAGCAGCAGCAGCAGCAGCAGCGGCAGCAAACAAACGAAGATGATGAGAAACGGAAAGTCGGAACCACAAGCTTCTGAGAAACCGTAACCCCTAGTCCTGCAAACCTAAGACTCAACCCTACTACTCCAAAGGCCCCATCCCTAAGCCCTGTCCTGTGAAACCTCTCCCGCCGACTGCGAGCGGCTGAGCCCCTGGTCGTTTTGTCCATCATCTTATCGTAAAGGCTGGAGTTTGGGATTTCTCGGGCTTTCAAGCGCAGGGTTTGCAGCTTATCGTCTCGGAACTCGGGTAGAGACTTGTGCTAGGCCTAAGGTTTGCGGTACTGAGACTCAGGGCTGGGTGTTTGCCATTCAAGTGTATCGGGCTTGGAGGCATGAGGAACCCTAGTGCAAACGCCGAAGACTGATGATCCTTAACGTACGAGTAGAGACCCAAACAAAAGGCTACGAGAGGATCCACAAACTGAGAAAGCCTTCCTGCAGCAAGGTCGTCAATATGCAAACCATCCCACCGAACTGCGGCTGAGGCCCCCAAACCTGGGGAAAATCAGAAGAGACCGCAATAGTCCGCAAGACAAAACCCGAAAGGATAGGTAGTATTATAAGACATCTAAACAAGATTCCACAACCCTCCCAGGATAGCATTCCAGAAACAATGCGGTTTGGGTCATCCAAAAGCTTCGGAAATCCGTTCGCAACTGCAGCTGACCTTGGAAAAGGGCATGCCGACGCAGGTGTACTGATCCTTGACGTTGTATTTTCCCGGCTCGAAAAACCTTAGAGAGAAAACCAGGTCTTAGGGTTCACGGTCCTACTAGGCACTTAGGCTGCCCAAAGTTGTGGGACGGCTTTGGCGTCTTTTAGGCTTCGATTCAACTTACGCCCAAAGCTTCAGCTTGCTCCAGTCACCAGCGTCGACGGCTGGGGGCTCGTACGGGGGCCGTACGAGTACTGGTGGTGGTGGTGGTGGTGGTGGTGGCGGCGGCGACGGCGGCAGTCGTGGTGGTGGCAGTCGTGGTGGTCGCGGTGGTCGTGGCTTGTCGTGATCGAGATGGTCGTGATGGCTGGAAATCCACTGCTTTGCACAGACTACCTTCGAAACCAACGCAAAAACTGCTTGAGACCCCTAGCATCATCAATTCAAGCATTCCCAGCTCTGGAACCTTAAAGACTGAGCCACGATCTCCCAAACTTTCGAAACCCCTACACACACCCGACACACCAAACGTGAACCTCTCCAGCGCAGAGAACCATTCAGCCAAGGAGCGGGAAGTTCATGGCAAAGTCTGCAGTATGCCCATGCCTGGGCACGGCGGGGCACGGGCTTCCACCTCATATAAGGTCTGCGAAGGAATGTCTCCTAAGGCTCTCAGCCTACAACTCGTGGGGTTCAGACCTTCGCGGGCCCGAAAATTCGGGCCAAGCATGTGCTGAGGGACTCATGTCCGTTCTCACACTGGAGGCTTCGTGTGCTGATTGAGGATTGAGCATGAGCTGCTCACCAGTCCACGATGCTTGCATCGAACTTCGAGTATGTTGGGCCGCCTGCACGCCCCTTTTGGAAACTGGCAATCACTGACATGACCAGCTGTTCCTGCGAAATGAGGTCCACCGAAAATGCTCCAATTTGCTCGGCCTTTGTTTGTGAAGTGGACCCTCTTCTCACATGTCCGAGCTGCATGTGTCTCTTGAAGTCCCACGCCTGAGCTGCTCCCAACGGTTGGGGAAAAGCTGGCTTTGGGAGGTTTTAGGCCCCAGGCCGAAGGCCGAAGGCCCGGGGGGCCAGCTCTGCGACCACGATGGGCCCTTGTTGCTGTCGCAGGACGAGCTCACAACAAAAAGCCCGGGTTTGTCCTGCGCCCCCTGAAGGGTACCTATTTTGGGGGGCCCTTTTTGTATTTGTTTTGCGTCATTATTTTTTTGTCCCGGGGGAGGTGGGAAGAAAGGAAGGAAGGCAAGAAGGAATAAGGAAGGCAGGAAGGAAGAAAGGACGAACGGAGGGAGTAAGGAAGGAGGGAAAAAAGGAAGGACGGAAGGAATACACATATACACATACATACACATCTAAGAAATATTCATTTGGTTGCTATGCTGCTTTGTAGAATGTTTTCTTATTTATGAGTTTACGATAATACTTATATACGCACACACACACACAAAGGTGCATACATTCATATGCACACACTGCAGGTATACTGTACTTTCTTTATGTAACTTCTAGACTCTCTATATATATATATGTGTGTGTGTGTGTATGTATGTATGTATGTATGTATGTATGTATGTATGTATGTATGTATGCATGTATGTATATATATGTATAGATATGTAGATAGATAGATAGATAGATAGATAGATAGGCAGGTAGGTAGATAGATAAATAGATACTCTCTCTATCTCATATGATGTTCATGAATTTATATACATACCGTATGTATGTATGTATGTATGTATGTATGTATGTATGTATTTATGTATGTATGTATGTATGTGTATATTGTATATATATATATATAATACAGATTTCATGTGTTAGCAATCTTCTGCATGAACATATGAAGTGTGTGTGTCTGTATATGTATATATATATATATACAGAAGGTGTGTGTGTGTGTGAGTATATATGTGTATGTGTGTGTGTATATATATATATCGTATACATGTGTAAAATATACAGATATACATACACATATACATACATACATATATATATATAGATATATGTATGTATACATTGACCGTGTATGCGTATATATATATACAGATATACATACACATATACATATATATATATAGATATGTATGTATACATTGATCGTGTATGTGTATATATATATGTAGGTTATCAATAGTATACATAGTATACATAGTTCGTATCTTATATATAGAGAGAGAGGGAGTATACGTTTATGATATGTGTGTATACATAGAGAGAGAGAGAGAAAGCAAATATGTATTAGTTTTAACTTATAGTATTTATTGCGGCAGACTCAACAGCCTACAATCGAATGTAACATATATATATATGTATATATATACACACATATATGTATATACATGTACATATATACATGTTCTTTACCTGCTATACATACTGTTCACAAATCGAAAACCACACTTTTTATCCCGTATGCGCATTACAAACACCTACATGGCACACATAGGACGTATACACTGAAGCGTCTCCTTAAAGGGGTCGGAAGGGTTTCGCAAAGAGCGGCTTCCGTAGGGACTCCTGTGAAAGGTTTCCGTGTGCTGAATCTCCTACCCGGTCATACCCCTGGCACGGAATCCCATAAAGCTCAGCGAGCAAGTGTACTGTCTTAAGCAACCCCACGCCGACCCCCCCCCCCTCCCACCACAAAAAACAAAAAAAATCCTCCCTTGAATGACCACGGGATGAACTTGAAAGATGATTCAGCGTGCAGCCCGAGTCTTCCCTTCTACCCCAAAGCCCGCAGGTAAAATCTGAGAGACCGTGGCTGCAAGTTCTCTACTGACTACTGGTCATGGTAATCGAGACTGCCAAGAATAAAGCGGTACGATGTGCATAAAAAGGCATCCAGGCCGAAACGCGCTCCACTCCCTTCCTTTGCAGGTTGGTCGCAGGGCACCGGATGCATATTGACCCGCATGGACCCTACTGCAAACCCTGAACCCCAACCCCAAAACCCGGAAACATCTTGAAACCGAAGCCGCCCGCTTCGGGCTGGGTGGAGCCAGGAGGCGGGTTGCCGAGCTGACGACGAGGCAGCAGCATCCAGAGTGGCCCACGCCTTTCTTTTGGCTCTGCTGGATCTTGACACGATGGGATGAACAAGATTCAGCTCGAAAGGGGCGATTGGGGTTGAAATGTGGCTAAGAAGGTAATTTAGATAGTTTCTGGGATTCAAAGGCAAGGGCTCAAAGGCAAGCCAAATTCCCAACGAAGCCGCTGGGCCTGAAACACTAAATCATGAAGCCTACAACCAAATGACCGCCTCGGCGAGTTTAAGCTGTGGCGCATGTACCTTGAAACCCCAAGCCCCAAGCAAACAGAAGCGCGGGTCTCGTGCGTTTCAGGTACCCCGTAGTGCTCCGGTGCGAAGGTCATGCCATAGTGGCAGGCGTCTGCAGGCTCTGGCCTCGGTCCGGGCAAGATGGCGCTTCTGAAACCCTGAGCTTGGGGCTCTACACACCCAACAAACACCTCATGAGTAGGGGAAAAGGGGTTTAGGTAGGGTTCTCAACTTTTTCAACTCTACGGTTCAGGAACGGTTTATGACTAGGTCCCAAAAGCCTTTGAACCCCGGAAATCAACAGACCTCGAGGTGGCCAGCTTCAGGTAGCCGTCGCGCAGCCCAGGCTCGTACGCCTGCTCAGGTGCCCAGGGACTGTAACATGCGCTGAAAGGGCTTGAGGTTCGCTGTAGGCACAGTGATCTGCAGCGTGGTGTGGCTTTTCAACTAAAGCATGCTTCCGGTCGCTGCCGAGCTGTTCGGGCTCAGGGCACACTGAGTAAAGCTGAACTCCGACCACCCACCCTTGCCTTAGAGAAGCTGGACCAAGTCTCCCCAAGCTCCATTCCTCAACCGTTTCAGAATCGTTCGTGACGAGATCATCTGGTAAGCAGGGTTCTCGGATCAGAAGACAGGCTGCAGTTGAAGGCAAAAGGACGGCTTCGGGCTCTTTCGAGCTCCTGGAGCTTAGGCGTCCGCTTGATGCTCGAATTCAGGGGCGTCACAGAGTCTAGGGCTCGCCAGCACAGACCCCGAAAAGAATACTCCTGATGGCAAAGTCAAGCTGCCAGAGTCCGCTTCTCGCTGCTTCCTCGCGGAATGGTGGCGAGTGCACGTCAAGCTTGGGATCGAAGGCTCCGACATCACAGCATGCAGACAGAGCGTGCGCGTATCCCGCCTGACATGTTCATCATATTTAGAACAGCTGCATCCGGTCCGGAACTCAACGTCCTGTACTCCGCCCAGAAACACCCCAAAATTCCTCCCCCAAATGACCTGTTCGTCCTGCACGCTTTCAGGCCAATCCTCCATGCCAACCCTCGAAACCCTCAACTTGATGCCTCTGTTCGTTTGAGGGTTCAGCTTCGGGGAGTTACTGCTTAAGGACTTGTTTTGTTTTGAAGTTTCCAGGGCAGTCCAGAGCTTCTTTAGGGCCTTTAGGGGATTTAAGGTTCAGGATCCCGGAAATCTTCGCCGGAAAGCTCTGAAGAGCAGGGTAGCCTCGGGATGTGCTTCGACCTGGCACCGAACTCCCAGAGCCTCAGGCACGGGCGGGTTTAAGGCTTTGGGGCTTTTGGGGTTCAACATGGTTCAAACCCGAAGTCAGGGAGCTCTAGCAGAACCCTCGATAACACCAACGCTATCCCACCCTCCCAGAGACAACCTCGGGAAAACAACCATACCAGAATATCCAAGCGGCGGGGAGCGCACTTTGGTGAAGCTGTGAGAGACGCGGTAGTGGCCTGAAGTTGAGGATTATGAGTTGAATGCCGGGATTCAGGGTTGAGAGTTGGGGGCTTGAGGGCTCACGACCTACAATCATCTCAAGTACCAACGTCGGCACCCTGCTTTCCCCATGCACGCCTGCTTCCGGCGTCTCGATGTTGTTGGGATGCATGAAGCCTGTCGGCGATTCCAGCCAAACTCCCAACTGCACCCACAAGCTGCCCTGCGGCGGCGCGACAGCCATCATCATCATCAGCAGCAGCATCATCATCATGAATCGGCATGAACACCAACGTCAGTACCAACCGCTAGTAACTAGTAAGTTAGTACCATGGACCCACCTCAGAATTATTTCGTGAATACACTTACTAGTAAGCCACTCAACGGCGTCAACAGTTTCCCCGTTCAGGGCCGAGGGCCTCAGGCCACCGACAGTATTCAGGCTTTCTGGTCGCAGTGGAGCGCAGCAGCACCATCGTCACCACCATCACCATCATCCTCGTAATCCTCGTCATCATCTTCATCATTCCTTGTCGTTCCGCACCAATATTGATATTGCCCATACTGGACCCGGTGAGAATGAGTGCCACCGAAGCACGGCCGAAGAGTGCCCGTGCTGTCTCGCAGAAGTTGCCCTCATCCTGGCCTGCCGCAGATCTCGCAGGATTTCTAGAAGATCATAGGGCCGAATGGGGCCCTAGGATCCGGGCTCTCGCTTAGTACCCTCGGTGCAGCTTGAAACGCATGCCGCCTCAGAGCATACTTGTGTGAAGGAGAAGGGAGGAGAATTACTACAGTACAAACATGCAGCATGGAGGTGCCGAGTCGATGAGATCAAAGCCTTGCAGCAAGCCACTGGTTAGGGTCCTTGGGAAGTAAACGCAGGCGTCGGCTTCGGCGATGCACCTGCAATCCCGGAATATCGTGTCGGAGTTCAGGAGCATGGCTATTGATTTCTGAGTTTCGGGGCCAGAAAAGATCTCGCACAAGGCTGGATTTGGGTGCCTCGTTCTCTAGTCCATCGCTTCTGTCACTCTTGCTTTGCAGAGCCCGTGAAACGCAAGATTCAACTCGTCAAGTGCTCAAAAGCCTCAGGTTCGAAAGTGAAGGATTCTTTGTGCCCCAGCCACTACCGGAGAGGTCCGCTGTGTCCCCAAGAGCTGCAGAAGAGGCCGTCGTGTCGGCGTCCGCGCTAGCTGCGGAGGACCTCGAGCAAAGATAGCTCGAGGCTTTGATTGGTCTGTCACTTTTTGTAATGCCTTTGGGCTCCTGAGGCTGTGAGCTTCTCAACATCTCTTGAACTAAAGTGCCTTGGCAGCCTTGGAGTCGGCCGCAAACCTCGCTTGAACCCGCTTCCCCACTCAATCCGAGAAGCACAGAGACGTGAGACGCCATCGACTTCATGGACCTCATCTCTCTCTCCGTCTCTCTCTGTGTCTCTCTTCTCTCTCTCTCTCTCTCTCTCTCTTTCGTCTCTTGCTCAGTCTTGATGTCAGGGCCAAGAAGTTAATGTAGGGCAACCGCACAATGATCAAACGAGGATCAAATACACTAGACTTCAACGCAGGAGGAGGAAGGAGGAGGAGGAGGAGGTTGTTCAGGGTGAAGCTGGGGCCCCCAAAAGGACAGAAGCAGAAGCATTTCACCATGATACCCCTACCTCAATTATGGGGTTCATGATAACATAAGGGGACGTATATGCGATATCAGGCGATATCCTGATTTTGGCTTTAATTTTGGGGCATAATGAAGGACGTCGGGATCAGTTTGTAATTGAAGCGGCCGAAACCGGGTTTCTCCTCCTTGAAGCAGCAAGGACACTTGAGAGACTTCAAGGACGTCATGGTGGACATGAGCGACTTCCTCACAGGCACAAAGACGTGGAGAATAGGCCTCAAATGTTTCCTGGAAGGTTGCTTCGATGAAGAGACTTCCGGAATGCGGCACCCAACTAGCACGCTACTGTGCTGTATTGTGACTTCGGTGGAATTGCCAACGACTCCGGATTATTTATGGACTTGGAGGCTTGAGAGTTGAGGGTTTCTGGCGCGCGAGACTTCTTGGAACCGTTCAGGGCTTAAGCGTTTCAGGGTTTGGGGTTTGAGGATGTTACGGTTTAGGGATTTGCTTCTTGGGGCTACAATTCGTCTAACTTGAGACACCCTTCAAAACGCTTATGCCGTCTCCACAACCCTCCCAGAGCTACGAAAATGAAGGGCGAAGGGACCTCCTCTCCACAAAGCTGGAATGCCTGAATCCACGAATGAAAATTGAGAAGGATGTCCTTCATGATCAGATGGAAAACAACACTCATCATCGTATGAATTGTGGTAGTAATAGAGTAATATTGATCATCAGCATCACCAACCTGGTTTACATAAGAACAAGACTAACTCAGACTAACCATACTTACTCCACCTCAGGGCTTGCACTCTCCAGAAAGAGATGTGGCTGCATGCCCTCGACTAAGGGGTTTTCGCAAAACACCTCCGCGGACCTTGGAGGGGGACGAAGGGGCTGTTGCCTGAGTTGTGCTCTGAACTTTCAGCTTTCAGCCCTTTAAACCCCAGAAAACACCAACGAAACCCTGCAATTAGGGGGAACACAGAATGCGCAACGTGGACACATTTAAGACCCCGAAGCAGGTTCATTTCTGTCGAGTGGCGGTGATGTCGGCGACTGCACCGATGCAAGGGATTTCATGCTCGCAGACTTTCGCATCTACAGGGCACTCCCATGAAGGGTCGTACGAGGTTCGGGGGTTTTTGTAGGCCGTGTACCGGTTTACAGGGTTGATCTTGGTCAGGGTCTCGGCTCCAACTTTCATGTAATTGACAACAATACTAACAGAAGGGACCTTGTGGTTTGATTTTCCGATCAACACAGCTGGAGAGGTTGTGTAATCCAGACTGGGGTTTGCCCTGCCTGCGCATCATCCACGGCTTCTTCGGCCTCTTGGGACGTAGCCTTGCTGCGCAGAGTCATCAAAACAACATCTGATACAGGAACGGGAACCCTAAAAAGGGGGGCCAGCGTCAGCGAACTTCAAATCATACCACATTCCGATCTCGCCTCCTTCTTGCCGTCTCTTTTGCCCTCTCTGCTGGCAGGCGTGGCAGCAGTGGATCGCTGGAACTCCTGGAAAGGCTGGAAATGTCTTGAATTCACGGCTCCGGAACTGCACTCTCTGCACTTCTAATCAACTTCAAATCTCTAGGATAGGTCGGGTGCTTCTAGGCCACTAAGCCCGGAGGGCCTAGTCTTTCGGGCACCACACTGTCACTACATACAGGTTAGAAGGACATTCTATTTCCCAATTCTGGGGTATCCGCAATTCTACATCACTTCCTCGACGGTGGATCTCGGCTTCGAGCTGATCTTACAGGAGAGGGGGGAAGCCCCGGGGAGCTCACCGTTCAGAAGTATTTGCCGGACCACACCATGCTTCTGCCAGGATGCGGCCGTGGGGTAGCAGCTTCTAGGGGATCCGGTGGCGAGCGCAGGTCCGTTTCCGCGGCAGTCAGCTTTTTGTTGCCATCGCTTGTCAAAGTCTTCGAGATTCTTCGGCCTCCGGTCTTCGAAGGCTTCCAGGAGCTCCCCGGAACTTTGCCTGGGACCCCGTTGTGTCTTGGGAAGGGGAGATGTGCTGGGCGAGAGGCTCCGAGAGACGTCACTCTCGCGACACGATGCGACCAGCAAGCGCAAGATCTCCTTGTGGCCGTAGAGGGATGCTGCGAGCAGCGGGGTTGCTCCCGTAGCTGTGGCTTTGCGAGGGTCTGCCTGAGATTGCAGGAGCAGCAGAGTAGTTTCCATGCAGCCTTTCTCAACCGCAATGATCAGGGGCGTCGCACCATCCCTGCTGGCACGGTCCACCACCACCCTGGCCTCCAGCAACAAGCGGACGATCTCAGAATGTGAATTGGAATTTGTAGTGGCCAGCACGATGCCGAAGTCGTAGCCGACCATCCGCCGCCCAACTAGGCCTCCATCCAACGATGAGCAATCCTAGTCAAGGACTGCAAGGCCTGCTCCTCCCAAGCACAAGCGGCTTCGCGAAGATGCGCACAAGCTTCACGTCTAGAGCCAGAGGTACGCCGCTCAGCACAAGAACGTGCCACACGATCCGCACGAGCATTCAAAGCCCTGGCGACAGGCTCCCCACAAGGTGGAACCCGCCACCGGCTTGGTGCACACTTGCCGTGCGACGGCACCCACTAGAAGAAGACCTCGATTCGGCCCGCAAGACCATCCAGAAGGGCCTTGGCCCGCCTGCAAAGGAGCTTAGCCTCACCGCCACCAGCGATCTCAGAATGTGTCTTGCGACAGGCGTGGAAGAGCGGCGTGAAACCACTCTTGTCGCTTTGGTTGACATCGGCTTCTGCCTGCAAAGATCACGGAACACAAGATTCGGAACCATCAGACCTACCCACAGAGCCAAGTCCATCAAGTCCTTGAACATCCTGAAAAAAAGAAAAAGGTGAGAGGGAGGAGAGGGAGGAGAGGGAGGAGAGGGAGGAGGAGGAGAGGGAGAGGAAGGAGAGGCAGCAGAGGGAAAACAACAATAACGACAAGAAAAAGAGACGAACCGAGACGCCAAGCCTGGATCAGAAGATCCGTCACCTGCATGTGGCCTTTGTGTGCTGCCGAGGCCAGGGGCGAGACGCCGTTGGTCAGGGTCTGGTGTAGGTCGGCCCGCCCGTCCAGCAGGCAGCGAGCGACCTCCACGTGACCGTTCCTCTGCGTAAATCTTAGGGTCTGTGGGCTGGTGGCCGGTCTGAAGCAGACACTGATAGCACCCATCAAAATCCGAAGAAAAGTAAACGCACCGTCATTGCATGTATCTTAGGCTGTCGAAACTTCATCCTCCAATGGCAAAAAACTTCTATAGAAAGAAGACCTCCTGTATGAAAGGCACCAAACCTCCGGCCAAGTGCATTGGCAGCTGTGCAAGATCCGTTTACATACCCCCCACAGACCTAAAAACAGCTTGACATCCTGCCGTCGGGCTTCTGCGAAGCGACAAAAAGTGGGCTGGCGCCCTCGGTCTCGGCCTTCGCCACTTCTGCAGAGCACTGAAGCAAGAACCGCACAACCTTCCAGGGCAGCAAGGCCTATCTTTATCAACATCATCAACAACAAACGCAGCAACAACGGCAGCAGTAGCAGCAGCAGCAGCAGTAACGCAGCACCGCGCAACCAGCGGCACTGGCGGCACCAGCAGCACCAGCAGCACAAGCAGCAACAGCACCACCAGCGGCAGAACCATCAGTCGTAGCGTCGAAAACGAAGACGACGAAGACGACGAAGACGAAGAAAACGAAGACGAAGACGAAGACGAAGACGAAGAAGAACACGAAGATTAACACAAAAACGACCACGACAATGACCCTAAACACATAAAAATCCATTACCTTCTACAACCCAACCAACAGGCCCAAGCCTCCGTGTGGCCCTGGTGAGATGCTGCAAGCAATGCTGTGGCACCGTCAGGGTCACTGTGGTCCACGTTTGCTAAGGCCTTGTCGGGGTTGTTTGAAAAAATACGGTTCCCTTTCTCCTTCAGTCGTGAAGTACCACAAACCTTGCTAGATTCGCTGTTGTTCATTTTCTGACAGTACACGTTACTGCTACATTGAAGATATTGAAGCTACATGTATTGATCGGTATGCGCTGACCTCAGGGTTTGCAAATTGTACCCCCCCAACCATTGTTCTAGTGGTGGACCCTTGGTATGACAGGTGGGTCAAAGAAACACACCATTGAATTGAGGACAAACCTTTAACAACGCGCCTCCACTAGCAGGGAAGCACATTCCACATTGCCGCACCAGGCAGCGATGTGCAGGGGAGAGCGGCCCATCTCATCCACAACATCAGGATCCTCCCAAACTACATCCGGCTTACACTTTCAATGCGTGGCAAGCGGTAACGACTGTGTGTAACTTGTGTTCGAACCTCATCTGGATCCGTTGGCGTGCGTATGCATGTACTCATGTGAGGTTCATGTATGCGTGCTAGCCGCACATACGCCCATACGGGTCCCTTTTCAGGTCCCCAACATAGTGCGGCACTCTTATAACAAGGACGCCAAGAGGTACCTTAATTTACAGAATTACCCACATCTTCTTCTGGATGTGGGGAAAGTAGTTCGCGTTGTTGCATAGCTGTGCTGCTTTCGATGCTGGCGCCTCTTAGCACACGTGGTTTTCTTTCCACACCATCTGCATCTCTCACTTCAATGGAGAGGCCTGCCTGCCTGGGTTCGGTTGGTTCACTTGCCTCATTTTCAGAAAGAACCTTGCTGCAATGCCATCCGTTGGCATGTTGATAAATGCAAACGGCCGGATCTGCCTTCGGAAACTACCAAAGGCATCACATGGCTCGGATACGTCATGTAATGGGTTTCGAATCGGCCACAGGTTTGCACATGTCTGGCACGGCCATGCGTCGCAGAGCGGCTGATGGCTCTACACGACCATGGAGCTGGGTGCCATCGGCTCCCCGGAGAATGCTAAAGCGTTGATCGGTTTGGTTCGTTTTCAGGGTGTAACAAAAACCTCGATTGCGATGTTCCTTGTGTTTTTATGGGCCGACGCGATTAGCTTCGTGCTGCCAAGCGGAAACTCCAGCAAGACTGTTCTCTTGTGGGCGCGTCCATCCGCACGCAATCATTTGCTGCTGCCTGCAGGATACGCGGGCTTTTTTGCAGGAGTCTTGCTTGTTTTTTGCTGCCTTTTGCAGCAGGCTGTCCGCCATAATGAGTTATTTCTGTAGTGCAGCATGCCTCCACCGTCGGTGCTTGGCCCCGAGCTGAGGATTGGCTTGCTGAGGCAGCAAAGAGTCTTCGGACCAGCCAACTGCTCCTCTTCAACGGAACGTGTCTTATGCGGGAACGACCTCGGAGCGCAAGGCCCTGTTGGATTTTGGCATTTCAGCTTAGAACATGTTTGGACAGCTTCAGCCCAGCTGTGCGATAGACTTGCGTGCGCAATCACCAGTAACGCAGGTAAGGCTGCAGCCCAAGGGGAAGGATCCAGCGGTAAACGCAAGTTCGCTGGTCCAGCCAATTAAAAGCGCAGGATCCACATGCACTGCTATGTCTTTGCAAGAAACCCGAGAAAACGAGAGAATCCGCACGTTGCCGTAACTCCAACTGTGTGGCTGTTTGGCAAAAAGCAAATCTGCAGCATAGACCCACTATAGTCCACCAAATATCTGCAAGAAACTGCTCAAAGACGTGCAGCACAATTCACATTAACAGCTTTGCGCTGAAGCAACCCGACGGCCAAGCCAAAGAATGTCTAAAAGACACATGCTCGGTTGCAGAGCCCGTCGCTGACGCTGCTCATAAAGGCCGCCATGTAAAGGCCGCGCCAGCCTGTATCATGTGTGATCGAAAAACACTGCTGTTTCCGGATCACGTGCTGGCCGTGCTGATCATGCACGAAGTGTACGAAAAGGCAGATCACCTTTGCTGCCACACATACCAGCAAACTGACACCCGAGAACAAGTCAGGAAGAGCGCGACTGCGCTTGGCAGCTGTCCACTCTGGCACACGGACCCAAAGCAACACATTGCTCCAGGGTACCACATCCCTGAGAGCAAGTGGCACTGCACTAGATCCCTCATTTGCAAAACGTAAAGTGCTGCAGCCTGTATTAAGGAACAAGAAGCCACAGGAAATCACGGGATTTCTGTTCTACACGCGAAGCAATTACTCTCAGCCTGTGATCAGCGGTCACCAGAGACGCGATAACGGTCGCTAAAACGGTCGCTACAGTCGAGCTCGCCGCTGCTTGCACGAAAGTCGGCTGCCTCGGCCTTGGCACGCAGGGCTGAGCACCGCGATGTACCACAGCAGATGCATCTCGAACTTTGGCGCAGCACATGACTCGCAAGAATTTTTGATCTCAAAGCCCTCACGCATGCGGCAAGGTCGCAGGGGGATCATCCCGTAAAATTGACCCACGCTGGCACGCTACGGGCATAGGCCAGCCATGATTAGCTAGGACTTCGTCCAGCCAGGGTTGCCGGCACTCGGGCAAGTGTGTACGGCCGAATCTATGCAGTAGGCGAAGATCGGCAATAGTAGCTTCGAGCTCATCCACCCTGGTCCTGGCAGCACCGACAGCACGCGTGATTCGAGTATGCCAGGCGCTGATCTCGTCCGAATCCACGTACAGCTGCAGCTCTGGCACATAAAGCGCCGAACGTCCGACCTCCAGATGGAGAACACTCCGACGTGCCATAACCCGGCAAAGAAAATAGTCAGGAGAGCTGCAGCATCGTTTGAGCCATGATTTCTGAGCTTTACGAGCAGAACGAGGCCTAGTCGCGGTGGCCATTGCTGCAGCACAGTCATGAGCCGCTGGTTTGGTGTTGGTTGCATCTGGTGCAACATGGACGTGTTGCATGGACAAGGCAGATAATCCCGCAGAGCTGTCCTCTATGATGTCGGCAGTCTGTTTACTGGATCGCCTGGCACCTGTGGGCCCTGCCGAGATTGACATCCGGGCGGTTCGGCGATGTTGCAGAATCAGTCGCGCTCTTGTTCGGGCCAACGATCGCGGGTGCCGAAGGATCTGACCCGCTGGCTCATCCCCATCACCGCGACGCAAAGTATCAAGCAGGAAGTCAGCTGCTTCAGACGTAGCCATCTGCATCGAGTTGGCTACACGGTACTGCCTGAGGGTCCACCTGCGAGCGACCGCTTCCAACTCGGTCTGTGTGAGGCCCTCTGTGCGACGGGGTGGTGAGTCAGGCCGCAGAATCGGCGCCGAGTAAACTGTGAGAGGGGGGGGGATCAACGCCCATCTTTCCGCGAGAGGAGCACCCCTCCTCTGAAGCCTCTGTCTCCTGCCAGGCTTACATCGTTTGCCCATGGCTGCGTGACACGGAGCGCTTTAATCTGCGCAAACAGAACGGCTCCCTCTCGGATCAACCTTGCAGACCGTGAATTGGAAAGCGATGGAGCAAAGGGCAGCCCATGGAGATCCCCGAAGTCACACAAGCTCTAGTCTAGTAACTGAGACTCTTGCACACCGTCCGTCTACGAGCATTGAACCCGTGAGCCCACGAGCTGCAATCACGTACTGGATGCGGTGTCAGGGAAAGCACAGAAAGCACAAGTTGCTGCCAGCATCGCAGAGTCGCAAACATCGTGAACATGCGCCCGAGGAACGGGCCATGCAGCCACATGAGAAGTGAGAACAGCGCGGACAGGAACCTAGAGCGCCACTCTGCGTTCTCAGCGCACCTCGAGTGACCACGTCTCAGGCTGCGGCCACACCGGTCGGCAAGTGCTCGAGGACATGGACGTGTCTGGCTCCTGGATAAATTCCCCATATTTTGGCCGTGGCTTGCGATGTCATCTTCCACTTCCACTGCTGGAGCTGAGGGTAGAAGTGCAGAAGATGCGTACACCTGAAGCACATTGTGGCACACTACAAGAATACATGTCCCATGCCACAATGGCTAGGGGTTCGGATCCAAAGCCGCCGGCAAGACAACTAACTGTCTGCGCAGAGCCACAGGCCACCGTAAAGTGGGGCGTTGGGACCTTGTGAGAGGGTGCTAGAGGCTGCATGAGGTCCAGAAAAAGCACGGCCAGTCACAGTTGAAGATCCAGGTGACTCCATCGTGACTGTGATCCTCCATGCTAGAAAGGAAGGTGCAGCACTGATATGTACTGACATGATGGCTCGAGGTGGCACTGGGTTGGCAACTGAGGATGCTGTGGCCAGCGCTGTTCTCGAACCTGCTGCCACAGATCCTTTGCCTCAGAGTGCGCATAGACCTGCAAACATTTGTGCACCTGCATGGCCGTTACTCGGCTGTATGCGCTTACTTCATTTGGCCACACAACCGAAGCATATCTGCTGTGCGAATTTGCAGACCTTGCCATCCAGCATCCGTCCACCAACTCTTCCTTTGTGCTCGGATTCTTCACGTCGGCTCCTGCCTCGAGGCCCAAGCGCCAGGGACCAATGAGAGCTCCTCGCTGCACTTCGACATGTAAGCCGCTACTGCACGAAAAATATGGCTGAACTGGTAAGTGCACAGCTGAATGCAGCGCAGCTAAGCCAGCACTTTGCGATGCGCAGTCGCTGCGCAGTGGTTTGTAAGCAGTACTGTACCACCGGTGAAGTCATGAGCTATAATTCTATCTCAAATTCCCAATATGGCTCGAGCCGAGAGCCGTCTGTGTGGACATCCATCGACCCATCCATACATCCATCCATCAATGCATAAATACAGATGTGACTTTTCTCACATCATCCGAGCCTGCCCCCGGCCCTTTTCCGAGCCCCCCTTCCCCCTCCCCCCCCCACCCCTCCCTCCCCCACGTAGAAGACTTTCGGTTTTTGAGGCCCGTCTTTACAGAGAACTCTAACATGCGAAATCTAAACAAGTGGAATACAGTAATAGTTTTACAGGGTCATATGGCGGGGCCTGGATAGCAGAATAAAGCTTCGTGACAGTATACTTATAGAGACCCAGCAACCTCAACGATTGGGCCTGGGGCTGCTGGAGTAGCACCTCCATCTCGGCCACCTGATCCTCTGCACAAGGCTTCGAGATTGCAGGATTCTGCGAAAGGCAGAGAAGGGACCCCCAAAACAAGACGAGACGAATGGGCGGTATTACAGCCTCCGCTGCGGCGAGATGCAAGTCTGACCTCCGCCGCGTCTCGACCTGCACTGGATGCTGCATTTTTGCTCTGAAGCTGCATTGCAGGGCTTAGGATCGCAGGATGAAGCAGGTCTCCTTGTTTCACTTCAGGGCTGCGGAGATTTTATGTCTGGGAGGTTTCGAGTTTCAGTGCTTCCGCTCTTGGGATTTGGGTGTCCGTACATTCTTGATACCCCCCCCCCCCTCCCAACAAAAAGGAGAAAGCGCTGTCATGCAGCACCACTACTTGTTCTGGGACGTCCGTGCCTGGCTATTTTACGCTGGTTAACGCCAGGAAGCTCCGGGCTTTTGTTATCCGCCTGGCCTAGCTTCATGAACTCTGCAGGGGAAATGTCGGGTGATGAAGATTTGGCCTTACAGCGACCTGTCTACCAAATCCCGAGACTGCAACAAGACAGCTGGCGGAGAGAGAAACACCCGCATGAGCAGCGATGTTAGAAAACTGCTGACATCACACTTCCTTCGAGCTGGGCTTCCGCTCTTTCCCCTACTGTCCGAGAGTTTCGCAAAACAGAGTCCTCTCATTAAACAATCCCAGGTAGCAGGATTTTCAACATAGGGACCCCTGCATCATGTGCCACTATGAAAACCAAAGCCGAAGCCTTGAGGAACGGCAGCACCACGAGCTGCAGCTCCATCCCGGTTGCCAGCAGAGACATCTCCTCCAAAAGAAGGCCTGGGCTGCGGCTCAGGAAGGCTTCATGGCTAAAGATGTTCGAGGGAAGGCTTGGCGGGATTTGCGCTGGGCTTCAGACAGAGGCCTCGCCTTGAGCGGAGACAACCAAAATGCTCATCTCGCAACCCTGGAGTTGACAAAGTGCTTGAGGGATACATCAAAAACACCTCTGCACCTATCTATGGAGATATATATATATATATGTGTGTGTGTGTGTGACTGAATATTGAATATGTTGCTGTACCCGGAAAATCCCTCCCGCTCCAAGGAGCCATGGTCCAAGAGCTGCTGGCGGAAGCAGGAGACGCCTCGAAGCACCGTCTTGCTGAGGTGCTCCTGAAGGCTTCGGTTTCTCTGCTTCGGTGATTCGGAACTAGAGTTTTAAATCGAATGCGCGAAGTTTAGAGCATTGAAGCTCGCGCCTGTGAGCGGTTCGAGCTGAGGAAGTTAAAGGGGGCAGGCTGGTTTCACGGGGGTTCGCAGATGGGCTGAGGCTTCGAGTTCTATCAGCTGAAAACCTAGAGGAGCGAACTGTAAAATTGGAGATGCAGAAATTTGTGAAAACATGAAGGACGAACAAACCTGCATGTCCTTCAGTGCCCTGGCCGTCTTGCCTCCCCGTCTTGCGAACTCCTGGGCCCAGGTATTCTCATCACTGGCACCACAAAATGATTTGCAACATGCTTTGCAAGTGATCCACACACTCGTGCTACCAACTCCATCGGTGGCATTATTCTTCATCTTATAAGTCTGTTCTTCAGTCTTCACATACATTAACAGTTGCGATTGTAACTATAGCGGTGCAAATAACAATATCGTAACTTGATAAGAGGACTATCCAGTGTAGTAAATTGAAGATGCGAAGGCTTAGTTGGCATAATTCAAACTCTACGATGCGTTACCGCCTCTCCCCCAAGCGGATCACCTCCAGCTCGTCTTGACCGAAGCTTGCCACCAACGCGCCCGAGAGGCCCCAGACACGTAGCATGGCGATGCTCGGGGTCTGAAGGCTTTCCGCTGAAGCAAGGAAGAAGAATATCGGGATTCACTGCTGGGGAATTCAGTCAGAAACCCTTGCTTGGGCTGGAGAGGTTGAGGTCATGGGGCTGGGGGTTTCGGTTGGAAGCTGGTTCCCGAAGCACCTGCTCTGAGCCAGATGGCAGATCTTTGGGTCGACGACCATGGGACGTTGTGACGTTGTACTCCCAAGTCCACCCCTACGTACTTGGAGTGGAGATGCGCTGACATGATTTGTATGCGTGCCAATGCGTGCCACAGCCCGCTCCTTGTCGGCGGCTTCCACATGAGTGCGGAGCTTCCTGGCGCTGGAGAACCCTCACAGTCAAGCGAGGTTAGGTCCTGGAGCTCACCTACCCGACAGTACACATGCCGCTACATACCTGTCCAGTGATCCGAGGATGTCAAAGCCTTTCAGCTCTCAACGTGCCAGAGTGGTGTGCCTCTTAGAGCCCAGAGCTCGTCAGAGCTCGTCTTCATGCCATGCCGAGTTGCTGCAGCGAACGCTCGGTCTGCCGGCCCAGCGAGGAGAACTGTCCTCTGTAGCAGCGCTTTTTTGGATTTGGGTAATTGCGTAAGTGTTGACTCTCTGTCCTGCAATTCTGTGCACGATGATAATACGAGTTTTTTCAGATATGCTCCTGGCAAAAAACTCGGAGTGCAAATGCCTCTACTTCCGCATACGGGTTTCTGGGTTTAATTCGGGCACACCAAGTCCCACACCTTCTGGTCAAATAACAAAGCGGAAATTCAAAACAAGTAACTGCCAGTCAGTCTTGCTCCCATTCTGATTCCTCAAGCCATGGACCAGGGCTTTGCCAGCGGAGAGAGCCTGAAGCCCCGCGCCCTGTCACATCTGTCATCCCTCAAGGTGTAAAAATGTCCCAAGAATCGCAACCGGAAGAGAACGTGCCCTCAGCTCCTGGTATGATCTCGGTGCAGATCGTCATGGCTCCAAAGAGTCGGGCTGAGGTCTATAAGATGCTCCCCATGTCACAGCGTTAGGCGTTCGGATCTCTGAAGCTTTATGGTATCAGGCATGGGGTTTGAGGGTATACTCGTTTCCAGGACTACGGCCACCATGGGAGGAAGAGTGGCAGTGGGCATCAGGCTGACACTTCCGAATGCGCAATGGCTGCCGGTGCCTAAACCGCTAGCAGAGGACAACCCCAAACTCTAATCCTAACCTCATCTTCGAAACCACAAAGTTGTGAATACTATGTCTCGTGCGAGAGCCCGCAAAAACCTCTTCTGACTAGACAAGCCCCGAATTTGCAAGGCCCCGCATCACGAATCCCTGCTACTCCGCAACTTGGCACTTGAGACCGTTTGGGGGCTTGAATGGCAGCAGTTTCCCCGAGCACCTCCAAACGGCCTCCCCCGAACACCAAAGCTTGCGACGATGTCAGTTCCTGCTCTGTGGCGTAGAGCGGATAGCCGAGGGAATTCCCTTGGTACGCGGCTACCTCAAGGGGCGGTGGGCCTCAGGGCCCTGTGGGAGGTGCTGAGCTTATCTTTCTTCAAACTTCGGCCAGGGCGGCCCGGACCTAACCGCCTCACCTGGGATCTCATTCCTCGCACTGCTCATGGCCGAATCGACATGACGCCGCTTCGCAGTATTCGAAGGTCCTCTTCGTGCTAGGGAATGGGGGTATATGGATCCGTGAGGAAATAATCGGGCTGAAGGACTTCGGGACCTACACTTCTAGGAGATGAGGAAAGGCATCAGGAACCGGGAACCCGGCATGAAGCAGCTCCACCACAAAGCTCTCCGGCTTTTCCTCTGCTGGAAGGGCCCGCCTACAACCCGACAATTTTTGGCTCCAGGTTCAGGGTTCAGGGGCTGGGGCCGGGGTCCCGCAAGGCTACAGGGCGACAGTGCGGCTAGAGCAGCTTTCGGACTGAAGCCTGGCGGCAGTCCTCCAGCATCTGCTGCAGCTCCGGAACGTGTTGCTGAGTCTCTGCGACCTCCTCCGGAAGCACCTCAGAGGCTTAGTTGGGTTCGACGCTGTAGCAGACACTGTGGATCCTGCATTCCCCCCCGAAACTTTGTGCTATGCACACCCGGCCCCGTGGGTAGCATCGCAATGGTCCACAGGCCCTGAATCTTAATGCCCACCTGCCCGAACCAGCGCAGTTGGAGGGTGGCAAATCCGAAGAGTGCAAGGCGAGGTAGAGCTTGTGGTTCCGCGTGTCGGGCTTGCAGGTGCAGGGCCAAAAACCCTTCTTCTGCGCAACATGGAAGCACCTTCTTGTTCTCTGTCTTATTGAAGAGCTTGTAAACTGACCATAGGAGTATGCTGATATTCGACAACCTAAGATCAATCCTGAACTGAGAAGCTGCGACCCCAGGCTCCCACGGGGTCTGCTCGGCTCCGGGCCAGAGGGCAAAGTACGTTGGCCAACATCAGGGGCCTAGGGAGCTCCGGAATTTGTGCCCAGCTTCGCCCCTCGTGGAGCTGATGGCCTTCGGTTGCCGGCTTGATGTTGATGCTCGATGTTCGCGAGCTGCAGGAACATGCTACGCAACTTCATACACCCCAGCCCCAATCAAGCACACGTATCTCGGAACCTACCTTGCCGACACGACAAAACCACGGATGAGCTGGGGTCAACAATATCACCAGAACTACGAGTACCGTAACCGTTGCCATCGGCTCATGCATTCTGCACACATAACTCGGAACGACGGGCATCCCGCACCGTCTTGCTCCATGGTTTAGGACTGCAGGGCTTCTTCAGTATCTTTGGCTTAGGGCTTCGTCATCTCTCCATCCCAAACTCAGGAGGCATAGAATCGATTTTGTAGGTCCCGGACAGTGCCACGGGCACATACTCCCTCAGCACCTGAGTTTGGCTTTTCGTAGGTGGGATGGCCGTGGCACAGTCTTAAAACCTATATTATGTTATGTTTCATGTCTTCTTCAAACTCGAGGACTCTGCTCAGCAGATTGTGCTTTGAGTTCAGAGTCAAGGTTTATATCTTCGAGGCCACCCAAGCCTTTCCCAGAAACCCCGGAATATCCCACGGCCCACGGCTCAGCCCAGCCAAAGGCACATCGACCTGGTAGAGGACATCCTGGCAGATTGGAAACGGAGAAACCCTCATAATTAGTCCCTTACTTTCGGCTTGCGGAGGATCGGAGTGACTAGGACTTAGAAACTTAGAGTCCCAGCCGCAGCAACTTGTCCACCAACATCGCCGCAGAAAGGCAAGCCCTAGCTGTGTGCAGAGGCGGCCGTCGCCCTTGACTGAATGCTGACTGGGTTTTCTCCATGGGCTTTGCCATGTCGGCTTCTGCAGTCTGGCGTCTTAGACAGCAATCTGACCCCAAGCCCGTTTCTCTGGCACCTCCCGGCCGACTCGGCAAGACCTGAAAGCCCAACAGCTTGGCTCGGCGATTTTTGGAAGCCCGAAAACCAGAGCTTGGGTCCCCTCTGAACCTCATTGAAGCAAGAGCTCGAAGACACAACTCCCGTACCAGTTGGGTGATTGTGGCTATCTTGCTTCTTATGCTCTTCCATCCAAAATGTCTTAAGCTCTGGGACGGCCTGAAGCTCAGGTGGGCTTTCCCTCGAAAAACCACGAGAAACCAAAGACCGACTCGTTTGGCCCGTAGCTTGTCTCTCCTGGGCGTAAGCCTGCGTCTCTCACTCCCCCTTATACTCGTGCCGGAACGCCCGGAATTTCTGGCTGAACCCGCAGATTCGAGACGGCAGCAGATTGCTGTCGAGAATTGAGGCTAGAGCCTAGAGTGCTCTGCGAAGTGCCACACAGTGCTAAGGCATGGCCCTAACTCCCCTGGGCCCTCGGGCGCAGCGGCCCCGAGCTGCTCGAGCGTCTTCTGCGTTCGGAGATGCGTCAGGTGCGACGAAGACCGGAACCTGAGTGACTTCATCTGAATCGTCGGAGACGTTTACATGCCGTGGGCTTCCCTCGGTACACGACGAGAAGGCGGGCCCCGATGGGCATTTTCTGTGGGGCATCGGGCCCCGTGAGTGACCTGAACCCCACGCTCTGAGCGCCGGGCGCCATCAGCTCGAGCATGTGAGGCAGACACGCCTCCTCGGCGGAGACGTAGCGGCTTCCTTCAGAAGGAGCTTGCAGGTGCCTAAGTTTAGCATAAAACCCACAGAAGACCTCACATCAGACAACACAAGATCTTGAGTCTGGGCCTCTGCTGTTGAGATTCAACGCTACAGAACTTTTATTACAGGCAGCTCACGACATCTTGGGTCCGGGGATGAGGAACTGAAACTCCAATCCTCAATGCCAAATCTTCGGCGCCTGCTTGGACGAAGAGGCCCAAGGAAGAGCAGAGGCCCTGTCAGAAGCTTGACCACGGTAATGACAAGGCGCATGCGACGTCGGTCTTGAACTACTCTGAATGTAAAGGACGTGTTCACAAGATCGGAGCCCACAAAGACCGGAATGGGCCATAAAACGGAAAGACTCCGAGCCCAAGCTCTGAGCTCCGAGCCTGTCTATCCACCGCGATGATCTTCACTCCGTTCGGCAGCCGGCCAAAGAGCTGGGCGAATATCAGTCCAAGGGTCCATGGACAAGTTGGGACCGTTACTGCTGTGTTGCCTTGCGTTGTTCGGAGACTGCGCCTTGGTTCAGGAGTGCTGAAGTTCCCAAATGTCAAACCCTGACACCAGCCCTTCCAAACCCTCTTCAACCCAGATTGACACCATCTCTCAGCGACTTCGTGACGGATTGGGCCCCGGCCGGCTCGGGGAATCCTTCCTCCAGGAACCAAGAATGGAGCTTGTGGGTCGTGGGGTTCAACATGGAGTGCGACAGGCAGAGCTTCGGATTTAGAGGCCGTCTGCTCGATATTTCTCGCACGGTGAAAAACGTTCCGGAGAGATGTACGCTCGAGCGACCTAGTTGTGCAGATTGAGAGCAAGGTAAAACAAGCGGTATTTGTGATTCCCAGCTTTCAGATTCCAGCGCAGCTCTGAGACTCATCGCCAGCAGATCAGTGCACAGGGCTGCCCCTAAACGACGAGTCAAGTGTCTGTTTCCAGACCTTGCTCTTACCTGTCTGTGCTTGCTAAAGCACAACCTCAACTCCTGTCAAGCAGGCACCCGCCAGCCCTGCATGGCTATTCAGATCCCAGAAATGCAAAGAAAACCAGCATAAAGGAACAACGCAACGAAACACGACGACCACCTCCACCAAAACGACGAGGATGATGACATCACGATCTCGAGGACGACGACGACGACGGCGAAAGCAACGACGACGACTACCACCACCACCACCGCCACCACCACCACCGCCACCACCATCACTGCCGCAACATCAACTCTGGGCGGCAGTGGGAGCTGTGGCAATTGCTGCAGCAATAGTCGCCGCGATGGCGACGCAAAAATCGCAGCAGCATAGCAACAAAAAAAGTGGTAAAGCAGAGCAGTTGCTGCTCCGACGTCAGATCCCGAAAAGTGTATGGCCTCTTTGCCAGCGGCTGTGCGGGCCTGGACGGCTGCGAGAGACTGTGAGAAAGAAACAGAAGAGAGACACGGGAGAGAGGAGAGTTAAAGATGATGCACAGAGAGGGAGGG